>KZ506471.1:87508-102673 GCA_002844005.1 Limosa lapponica baueri
TTCATTTAGTTCAATTATTGTGAGGAAAGACCTTCACAAAACAGCACCAATTTTTCCATCATCGCAAAGCCCAGAAATTCAATGTTAAACTTAATCGCCTATTACAACCCCTCCCAAAAAGTGCACAGATTAGGTAGGTCACTCCTCTGATCTTAACAGTCCCTACAGCCCACAGAACCACGAAAACCAGAAAAAAACAGAAACAAAACAAACAAAAACTATCAGGAGGTGTTTCTAGCCAATAGCACAAGCTTCAGAGATTTACAAACCAGAAATGTGATCTCATTTTCACGACCTTCAGTACACACCCCTTAGGGCAGGGATGTCTTGTCTCCAAACGATCGTACGGATTAAGAACGCTGCACAGCAAAAGGGAGTACTTTCCTGTGCTACTATCCAAAATGCGAGCATCTCCTGCCTCTGGAGCGAAACCCTCCTCCCTTCTGCAAGACCAAATGCCGGGGCCGTAGGGGTGAGCTCTGCAGCCATTTCACCAGAAGAGAAAATCGGACAGGGCAACTCTCCAACAGAGCTGGGACTGCGGATGGGAAATACTCGCCTGTTAGACTAAGCCCAGACGTGACACGTGTGTTTCCTGTGGGGATGCGATTCCCCCACGGGCCACAGGCCCAACCAAAGAGCACACACGTGTATTGGCAAGACCTTGGGCTTCGCAGGCAGGCAGCGTGCGTCAAACAGGATTAGAGGATTTGAGCTGTCTGTCTCCGTAAGCCAGGGCATTCTTCGGGTCTTCCCCACTGTATTCTACCTCCTGTGTGAGGAGGAGGGGGAGTGAATTGCACAGTGCACTGGGGTGAGAAGGCCTCTCTGAGCGTAAACAGAGACCATCACTCTCACATTTAATTTCCCTCCTGAGCCCCCAGAGAGGGTATTCTCCACTGCTCCTCTGTGCTGTAGCACAGGGTAAGAAGGGACACACAGATCTGTGGGGGGTTTAGCTCTGCCCGACCCTCGCCCCAGAGGAGCTGCTGTCCCCCCATCTGTCCTGCACCCCCTATGAATGTGAGCTCCCCTGCAGCACTGTCTTAACCTGGGGTGCTTTTAAGAATCAAGAAGCATAAGCCAGCTGTCCTGCTCACACAACAAGACGACAGCTCTGCATTCGAGCAGGAGAGGCCACCTCGGCTCTCCTGACACATCACAGGAGCTTTGCAAGGATTCCCCGGGGAGCAGGTCACCCCATCCCAAGCTATTACCCCCTCTCCTCAAGGAGCGGGGACGTCGTGCCCATGAGCAAATGCACAGGAACAGCCTCTTCCACCTTCAGGCTGTACCTCTACAGCCTCCCTCAACTGCCCTCACGGCTGCTGCCCCACAGCCCCCCCGTGCCCCACAGCTTGCTGTGCTGTCCCCCCCGCCGTCACTCGGGCAGGGGACGGCCAGACATCTAAGATGGCAACTGCTTTCTCCATGAACCCCCAATCAACACATCTACAACCACTCCACTGGACGCACACCAGGACAACCACAGCTCCCCTGTCCAGGAGGCGCTTGGCTCCAGCCGGGCCCGTGCTCAGCCCTGCAGACATCACCTGGTGGGAGATGACAGAGGACAGACCTCCTGCCCGTCTAGCCCAAAGACTGGAAAAGGAATGGCATTTCAGAACGAGCCGCCTGGCCTCGCAGGCCTGCCCAGCAGCAGCACTTATCAAAGCACAGCTACAGACTCTGATTTCGTCCCGGCTCTCGGAGTGACCATCTGGCTGCAAACAGCCCCGACAGGCCCGGCCGCCACCGAGGAGGAAGCTGCACGGGGGCTGCAGCAGGCACCTACACACTAATTAATCCCGCCCAGCCCCAGAAGGACATTTACACACATCATCAAAGGAAGCATCCTCCAGGCCCCCGAAGGTTCAGTGACACTTTCAGGCTCTTTGAATTGGAAATCAGGACAAACGGGAACCGCCAGCAAAAGCCCAGCCAGGATCTTCACCCTGGTAGCTCAGCTTCAGTTCCTCACCAGCTCTAAGAGCCTGCGTGGCCCAACACAAGGATAAAAGTGCAAGGAGTCATCATGAGAAAGGAAGATTGGAGGTAAACGTCTGCAGAAACAATCTTCGGGGAACCGAGATATCCACAGACACAGCAGTGACCAAAAGCTGGCCTTGTATTCTACGTGGGATAGGAAACGGGCCCAAAGAGGTCTCAGCCGAAGGGAGACACGCACACGAGACCGGGTAAAATCCCGATGCAGTTGCTATGGTCCACATTAACACTGAGAGACAGCAAGTGAAGCAGAGGACGCTTGGTCTGCGGTGACACTCAGCTCCATCTGGGTACGGACGGTGGGAAGTGCCCACCACAGAGAGCTGCAACAGAGAGCCAGGGACTGCGCAGAGGTGGAACATGGGCTCACCCAGATACTGCAGGCAGCAAAACGTAAAGGGCACAACAACATCTTACAAAGAACTTTGTGGAAGAGGTGTCTGGGCTCCAGAATACCACGCAATTCTCACCCACCCCTCCCTAAACTGGCTAGAAAAGCAATAGGCTCCCTGGTGCTCAGCGCCAAGGACTTCATGCCGGTTAAGACAACAGCAAGGAGCTATAAAGGGCTCTGAGGATTGCTGGGACAACACTGGCACATAGGCAAGGGGAAAGGGAGAGGGGCAAAGTGTCCGGGAAGGCTCTGCACACCCCGCAAGGAAGGTAGGACCAGGCCTGCCTTTTCTGGCCCTCAGCTGAGGGACGCCAAGTCAGTCCTGCTTTTTCTTAACAGCAGGCAAGGCTCCTGCCAAGAAAGCGCTGCTGCTGTGGAATGTGCTGGGCCAGCAGTACAGCTCATTCCTGGAAAAGCATCAACTCAGCGGGAGAGCAAGGAGAGGGGAAGAGGGGGAAAACGGGAAGAGGGGGAGGGTGGGAAACAAAATTTGAAAGCTTGGACTTCCACACCTGGGCAAGCAGGGAGCTACCACAGAGCAGTCTGCTCGCCAGCACCCCCTTGTCTGGGCTACCAGCACAGCAGCCCTGCCAGCACCAGCCCTCTGCTCTGGGAGCACCCTTCTGCTGGCCCAGACACCTCCAGAGCAGGTCTGGGGAGGCATGGACCCAGGCAGATGTCTGTGGGGAGGGGGGTGAGGTCTGCTTCCCCCATCACATCAACAATTAATTTGTATATAATGACAGATCTACACCAGGAGATGGCAAAGCAGCCTCCACACGTGTCCTGCCCTCAAGACACTGACCAGATCACGTTACTCTCTCCCTGCACGGCTTTGCAAGAGTCTCTCAAGGAAACCAGCCCAACCTCCCACCCAGCGGGAAGGGGCCTTGAAGGATAACAGGCTCTAGATGATGCACCTACTCTTCTCATCCAGCTGGGCTACCATCAGCAACATTCCTGCTAACTGGGTCTGTAAGACATACAGAAAACCCCTAAAAAACCAACAGGGAGTTAATAAAGCTCAAAACTAGGTTCCACCACAAAACGTTTGCCAAAGACAATGAGAAGGAATCACGCAAAGAAGAGCCTTTCAGAGCCACAACAGCTGCATGGTGGCAAAGAAAGAACTTTGTCCCCGATCCCAGGCTATTGCAGCACTCTGGGAAAAAAGGGCAAACAGTGATCCTACATCCCTCTGGTCTCAAGACGCAGGAGGCAGCAGACAGCAGGAAGGGTCTGACCACTCATAAGAACCATTTCTGACCATCACTAGGACAGGGACACGCGTTCTTCTTCTTCCTCACCTTTGGGCCCTGGATAATTTTTGGCGCAACCTGACCTATTTGCTTCACTCTCAGGAAATTGTCAGCAAGCCAGGTAGAACCTGGAGAAAACCAACGGTTTAAACAATCAGCTCCTACACAGGTCTGCTAGTAGACAAACCCAACCAAAGGCTGAGGAAGGCTGTTTCACCTCGTCTCCTGCTTTTGATGGTGTCAGTGCAGGGGACGGTACAAGAAGTTCCCCCAGCACATTTTAGCAGCCTTTTATATACTTCATTTATTTCGGCTAATACCAGTCATCTTCACCAAACTCCTTTCAAGACACAGGGCCAAACCACTGAACACCACAACAAGCAATGTCCTACCAAGCATCCTTTACCAGGCCAGCCAAGCTTGCCCTCCAGCCATCACTCAGCAAACAAGCAAATACAACTGCTGGAAGAAGAGGCAAGAAAGATGCTGCAGTCTTCACCAAACCAAGCATGTGCTGGTACACAACTGACTCAACTAGAGGTCCAGAAAGTGGATGAGAGCCATAAAGCAGCAACCAATCGATTACTGTAAATTAAAAGGAATCTGATTAGCCAAGAAGCAGGGAAAACGTGAGCTGTCTCAACCATGCTGCTGGTTTACTCTCAGCAACAAGAACACCCACTTCTCTTTCCTTCCTTTACAAAAGGTCTCCTGACTCCTCCTGACACCTTATGGATGTTCTGCTGGACAAAGCAATACGATGGTCAGGAGACCATCACCTGCCTAGGACTCCTCCAAAGGAGCGTGAAAGGATGCAGACCATGGTCTTGACCTGAAGAGAAGGCATTTTCTGCAAGCAACCAGGCTTTTCTGTTTCAGCCGCCCGGCTACAAGCGATGACTGGCATTAGTCTGTAGCCTGCGTGAGGTGCCACATACAGAACCGAGTCCAGATCCTACCAGGACTCACCTCTGCACCAGGGCTCAGCAGCCTTTCCAACAAGAGGGTAATTTTCCCCATGATTTAGAAGAGGAGGGTGCTGTGGATTACTACAGCAACATACCCCACCTCTGCAGGACCAAGTCCAACTCAGAGCTGCTGCTTTTCCCTGACACTGTGAACTGCCACATATAATTGAAAACCTTCCCACCTGCCATCTCCAACAACTGCACCCGAGGCTGGATAACGATCAGTGACCTCCAGAAGTCACTATCACACGTGACGTGAAACGTTCCTCTTGTGAGGGTCTCAGAACCACAGCTGCCAACTTCCAGATCCTTCAAGGATGAAGAAGGGCAGCGGAAGGCAGCACAACCTGCCTGCAGTCTGTAAATATCCCATGAACCCAGTAACTGGTCACTCTACACCTTAATTACTCCCAACACCAGCCCAGAAAGACTCATCACACATTATTACTGCAACAGGACGATTTCCCGTGTCTGTGAATCTGCTGATAAGTCAAGCCCACCTGAGCACAGGCACCAACCACACCAAAGTAACGTCCTGTGAAGGCATCAAAAGATTTTCAGCGTCCCACACTGCCAATATCAGCACACCAAAAACGATTGCTGCAATAGGCTGCCGTGCTCCTGTGGGGGGAACCAGCCGTACAGACAGAGCCGGGCGAGCCGGACCCAGCTCAGACACATCACACCCAACGCGCACAACCTGTAGAGATGTTTCATACCTCTGCAGTAGGTTGGAGCTGCCCCAAGGAAACCCAGACAGAGCGTATCCTGAGCTGAAGTAGATGCCGCCACCCTGAGACTCCTCTGCCGCTCCCAGGATGCCTGGGCAGGGAATAATCTGAAGAGTTTTCCCAAAGTAACCTGCCTTTTGGCCCCAGCTGAAACAAAACATTTTCACTCTGGAAGGAAAAAGTCCATCTCACAGGAGCTCCTTCAGGACCTAAAGGTGCATTTACCAGCTCTGGCTCGAGGACAACGGGGAGGTCTGCCACAGGGGACTCTGCTGTGCAGCTACATCCGAGAAAATCCACCCTCCTCAGAGATACAAAAGCCAGTAAGAAAAAATTCAAATTAACACCGTGCAATGGCAAAACTTCCTGCATTAAGGCCCTATATGGGCTTCCAGTGCAGCACAGCCTCAGCTGGGCCCACAGGCAAGTCTCTGCGAATGGCACCAAAATACTGGTTGAGCCAGGCAGGGCTGAATGAACTGGGACAGCTCGTTAGCTGTATGCAAACAGAAATACAGAGTTTGCATATCCATCGCAGCTCCTGAAAAAAGCTTCGGTTTTAGAAGCTGCTGCACCCTGGGGGCAACCCAGCAGGCTTCTTCTCCTGCCCCTGCCCTGCTGGTCCTGGCCACAAAGCCAGGTTTGTCACGGCTCTTCTGACACCCCTCTGGTTGTCAACAGCGTCGGCGTGGCACAGCGCAGCATACGGGGGACAAACAATGTGCTTGCAGACGGTGAGACACCAAAAGTCCACGAATCTCAAGCAAGACAGAATAGGTCAGAGCAATGCTGAGGCAAAAAGGTGAAGCCCAGCGAGTGGTCAGGCCAACGAGCTTCCCCGCTATGATAATCCATGCTGAGCCAGACCTACCAAAACACAGACCCCTCTGGAAGACCCTCAGTGTCCTCAGAACCGGCCTGTACATGGCAGGAGCTGCCAGCCGTCAGAAAACAGGGAAAAGCCTGCAACCTCTGTTACCCAGACCCTGAATTCCCAGCCGATCACAGAGACAGCTGCCAACGATCAGAGGGGCCACGTAGCAAATAAATTCCTCTGCAAACCCTAGGGGCAGGTCAAAAACCAGCAGAGGAAAGACCTTCCCACACAGCAGCCGGTGCCAGCTCTCCCAGAAACAGATCTCTGCTCCAAGTCCTGCGAGGAAGCCTTCCCCCTCTTGGCTCACATCCTCAGCCAGGACCAGAAGGACGGACTCCCACTGCAGCGATTCAGTCTCCGCTCACTGAATCTTCTTTTCCTCCAATTCTCGCAAGATAGAAAATTATAACCAACAAGACACAGGGACAGATGCCCCAGTGAGCGGATAACCAACAGGAAGGACCTAGTGGAGCCGGGCTCCCAAATGCTGCTTCTGCTGCCTTCGATAGCTAGCTGTGACTGGAAAAACAATGCCTCTGGCAGGTCTCCTTTAATAAGTAACTGACACCACCACCACAGCAGCCCCAGCCCTCCACCGTGACACAGGATTACACAGCACAGGAAGGTCAGCACCAGGCATCTCTGCCTGCCAAAGCCTCCGGAGAATTCCAGCCCATTCCTGGATGGGCTCAGTATTTGTGCGACAGGAGCAACAACACAGCGATGGAAACAACTGAAAGCAAGAGCTTCAGAGCAGGGGCTCAGGGAGATACCAATACTTCAGCTCTGCAAGCTAATGCAGCCCTTGGAGACAGTAATATTCACGGCCCAAGAGCTCACAGACTCTCCTAAGGCCACCATGGCGTTACACAGATAAGCATACAGACAAAGCAGAAAAAGTCACAGAGATTAGACTAATTCCCAGATTTGCACCTTACTTCAACGCCTTCCAAAAAGCCTTCACAAAAGGATTTAGCCCAAAAATTTCCAACGACAGCCACCAGCAGGATTAAGTTTTACTTAACTTGCCAGCTGCTGCCTAACAAGCCAGCACCACCGGGACAAACACTAACACGGCCACGTGGTGCCACATCCCCCTTCTGGAAAGCCACCATCCATCCAGCACGGGTCAGAAGGGCAGGCTCCGAATAACAAACAAGGGATGGAGAGAGGAGGAAATCAATAGGAAACACCAAAAACACACAGCCCTGACGGCTGCCTCATCAGATGTGCAGCACGATGCGAAGCTGGAGCGACAACATGAAGGCAATTTCCTGCAGGCGCAGTCTCTGCTCTGCAAGCCCAGTTCTCCTTCATCGGCTTCTACGCAGATCAAGTATCCCAAACCACAACACTGTTATATCTATTTGGGCACAGTCAAGGGTGGAGGAGCAGCACTTCATTACAGCAGACACCCTCAGCTCAGAACAGTTCAGCAACTGCCATGCAGACATGCAAGAGGCTTCCCACCACTTCAAGTGCCAATGAGCTTAAAAAGGACTTGAGGAATTTTAACTATGCTCCCTACACCTCTACATATACAGCCTTCAAGTCTCGGTGGAGGGCCTGATGCCCACCCTGAGAGGAGACCAAAGCCAAACACATCTGTGCAGCAGAAAAGCTCCGGAGGAAACCAGATTTTCTTTGCTTACGCTCACAGCGCCCCTCTTCCCTGAGCATCCTCAAACGCGTGGTGGTGGGTAACCACCTCCACCTTCAAGAGTTCAGGCCACACGGCTGCAGGCCCAGATGTCTCTGCCTGCTGGGAGACCAGGAGAGGACACCACAGGTGAAGGAGGTTAGGAGCTTGCTGGAGAAGTGAGACTCACTGAAGGCTCAGTGCTCCCAGCACGCAGTCCTTAGGCTCATGGGCTGTCTGCCTCCATCCCTACAAGCCAGCACTTTCCCTCATGGAGCCCATCATGACACACTGCCACCCCAGCTGCCCGTCCTGTTCCCACCAGAGCCACGCAGGGAGGAACATCCCTCCTTACGCCACCACCCAGAAGATGCGGTACCCGCTCTGCTGGTGAGCCAACATCTGGGACTTGGGACTGGCCAAGTTATAGATGGAACTCTCAGAAGTTGTATTTCAGCAGAAACCAAAAGACTGAGCAGTGGGGCCACCACTACCATCCCATAACAATGAACAACGCTCAGGTCATGACTCAGATTATGGTGGTTTATGAGCCATTTCTAATAGTGTTTGGCCTTGACCTCAGAGACGGAACCATGCTGGGGCACTGCTGCCCCACAGACAGTCAAGGCACATAGATTTACTTTATGGCAATTTCCGAGATGTCGAGGTACGTTTGTGCTCTGTGCAGGACCAGAGGCCTCCAGATAATTTCAAAACACAGAACTGCATCAAAACAGCTGCATTCTCATGGACGGGCAAAGGTTTCTTGACCTTTCTTTCTCTTTTTTCCAGAGATGACAAGAGAGGCTTAAAATTAAGAAACATTCCCATCAAAAACATAATTGAAAACAATACTGCTCCAAGAAAAATGTTGGCTTCAACATAACACCATATTTTGGGAGAAAATACATTCACTCAAAAAAAAAAATTCTGACCAGCTCTAGCTGCAAACAAGTTCAATAGCTGTTGTAAAGCTTCATTGTTTGCATAATACAGACAAGGCCTTAGGGAGATTGGTCTGCGGCCCGATTTGGCCAACTTGGCTTTCCGAACACCAGCCCTGGGCAAAGAAACCAGGCTCTGACTGCCATCCAATGCGGCCTTTGGAGCACAGCTCCGACCACAACAGATGGAGTCGGGAATAGCTGGGTCCAAACAGCAGGACACACACTGCCAGGCACAGACAATACACCCAGGGAAGGAGCGAGTGCCATCAGCAAACCCTCTCCATCGGCACCCAGCCCCGACACTGCTGCGGCCCCCCACCACCGCCACCGCGCTTGGAAACAGCCTCCAGCAGCAGCTACAGCCAGGACCAGCCCCAGCGTCGATGGGCCAGCCCCGGCACGGGCAGCCTTACAGGAACTCCCCACCACAAGCGCAGACAGTGGTTAGCAGCTCTCTGCCAAAGCCTCGGCGGCACTGGAGAGAGAGGCACAGGCTGCAGGAACCCACAGGCAAGACGTCCAAAAACTAACCCCCAGTGACCCAGCCAGCTGGGGCAGCACATCTCACGTCAGCGAGCAGGGAACCACGCGTCCTCCAGATCGGGGAGCACAAGGGATGGGGTGCTGTGGCTTCTCATATGGTGAAGGGCTGCCCTCAGCACAGAGAGGACACAGACTGGCCAGAAGATGAAGAAAAGCGACGGCCACCTCACAGCCACGCCAGTGCTGTCACTTGGGCAGAAACACCGCAAAGGATGTGAGTGTGCACAGGAGTCAGATGCAGTTTTGGAGAGCATTTCGCTCACAGACCTCTTGTCAACCTCTTCCTGCACGAAATCCAGGCTGAGATGGAAGCATTCTCCACCAGGGGCATGGGACAGGCAAAGGTCCTCTGCAGACAGCAGAGTTTCCAGCTCAAAATTTAAAAAGTAAAGTTCAAAAAAATCAAAATAAAACAACCCCCCCAACTCACGCTACAGAGAGCTGGCAGGAACGGCAGGGGCACCACGCCAGTGGCTCGCCACTGCTTCGGGACTGACACTGCTTATTAAGCTTAGGATCCCTTCCCCGGCTCCAAACACTTCCAGCCAGAAGGACAGTCACTGCTGGCATCAATTTCAAAAAGATTCTGCAATAAAAATAAATCACTCACCCTTTCAGTGAGCATCAACACGTTTCCCCATGCACATGTGCAGGAGATGAGGTCGCCAAATACCAACGGCATCTGACCCCTGCACTGGGAATTCCAGCAGCGCCCGCTTTGTTCTGCCTCCAGAGCGTTGCCCTAATCACTGCCTCGCACCCGGCTTTGGAGAGCAGGTGATAATTAAGCAGGTCTGGATTAGATACCACGCTAGTGGTTAGTCGGATACCAATTTTCACTTGACAGTCAAGACCTAGGAATCACTCACCACAGCTCCAAAGTTAAAATTTGAATGGAGACCTGCAGGAGGGAGAAAGCAGCAGCGGTGGGAGAAGCAACACTGTCCCACCACTGCACCTCAAATCGCTGGTGTCCTCCTGGCGATGCAGAACAAGCAGGTTAGATGGGAGGAAGGGGTGGTCCCCCTGCAGAAGAAGCAGACCTTTCCACTCTCCAGGCTGGAAGAGGAGAGGTAGCCAAGTGGAGATAAGCAAAACGATCACCCAAGTGCTTTCTCCACATGCAGAAGAAATTCAAACTTTCAGACACTCCAGAATTTATGGAAGGACGAGACAGAACTTCAGGCCAGGTGCTAAGGACTTACCTGGATGCACAAATTGAACTCATGTAACTGAAACTGCCTTGAAAAGTTGCATTTAAACTTTAGTATGACCCTGTGAGAACACCTTTTGATTGACAGAAAATAAGCAGCATCGATTACAAGCAAAAAATGATTCAAAAGAAACGACATTTCAATTGATATGAGTATCCCCAGAGTTGTACCAGTCACCTGGCCAGACGAAAAGCCAAACCTGTAGTTCAGCTGGGGCAAACAGGGACACAATCTGGCTGGAGAGAAGATCCACACTGCCCAGAGACACGTACCTTTCTCACGATGGACTTGGGCAGGAGGCAACACTTTACACATTGCTGAAGCCCACATCCCAGCAAACTACAAACTACCACAGACCACCAGTACAGTTGTTCCCTTCCCAACTGCACAGGTCCCCAGGAGAATTTACAGTACTGTTCTCGCAGCAGCTCTACGGAGCTGAGAGCTCTCTCATGCAAAGATCCACAGACACGTTTGCCCACAGAAGCTCACAGTGTCAAGTGGACAAGACAAGGCTCAAGGGGCGCTGTCGCAATTTCCATTTCGCAGATTAGGAGCGAAGACGACAAAGTAAAAAGTCAGTTCAAAACTCCATGAAAAACCTGCGTGTGACTTGATGGAGAACATGGACCTCATGAGCAGCGATAGCACCGCACTGATCTAAGGCTCTCTCCTGCTGACCAGCACACCAACCTTACCTGTAAAAGGCTGAATAAAAAAGACTAAAGCTGTAGGAAAAAAAAAAAAAAAACAAACAAAAAAAACCTTCCTTCTCTAACGAGGGCAAGGTTAGCAGGAAAAGAGTAGCTCCACACTTCACAGCGAGGCACATCCATACAAGGTATCTCAGCCCCGAGAAGAGCATACCACATCTATGCACTGCCATGCTTCCACCACCCATCTGCTGAGCTCCTCCATGTCTCCAGTTCTGGGATTAGCAGCACACAAAGCCAACAAGGGCACAAATATCTGCACCCTGTGTCACTGCTCCGCACCACTGGGCTCAGGATGGATTCTCTAGTTACGGCTGTAGCCCACTACATGCTGGGTAGACCAGGCAACAAAACCCTGCAGCCTTCCTGCTGCTCACAGCTCCTCTCCCCAGGGTCAGATGCACGAAACCTTCCCAATTCTCCTCCTTCCCACCTAGAGCTGACACCATTCTGGGGTCTTCTTAATCTGCAGCTGAGTGCTTTGACTAGGATTAGCTCCTGCCATAGCCCGACAACTCCACAGCCACCCAGGGGAGCCTCTGTTCACATTTCCAAGGAGATGTAAACACTGAAGCTGCTCCATCACCGCCCTGATTCTCAGAGCAAACAAATATTAACAAGATAAACAAAAGAATGAAAAATCCCACACACCAAGACTGCGGCTGTAATACTGCCTTGGGGATGGGGTGAGCTGAAGGGAATGCCAGGCTGGAGATCCACAGCCCGGGAAGAGGGAGAAACAGATTCAGTCTGGGCAACAGAGGTGAGAGGAAACATTGGACCACGTCTCACTCCTTGCTGCCCTAGAAGGTGAGATGCCTCTGTTGCCAACAGGAGATGAGGGGAGAACTTAGTCTTATGCCAGAGGGATCCTGCAAAAGGTCCAAATGCTGATGAAAAGCATGAGCCATCAGATCTGCAGGTCCCCTTCTCGTCGATCAGATGCTCTAAAGCCATCCACTATTAATAGCTCATCTCTTCCATGAAGGGGCTTTACCCCGAGTCCTGCTTCTGGACACTGCCCAACTGACTGAAACCAGCTCAGTCACCGTCAGCACGAGCCCGGCCGTCCCCTATGCTGTGCAGAGGGCATCTTGAGGGATACACAAGTGAGTGTAATGCCCTTCCCTGGCACGCAGCTTCCAAATACAGCCATCATTAACCTCCTCCTGATTTTCACTAATTGCCCATGCATTTACAGCCAAGCAGTTGAGATGCCTCCTGCCCTTCCATCCCTGTCTCTCCCTGTAGACCAATGGCTTGCTCTCTCCTGGACACCAGTTACCAGGGATCATGAAATACTTCAGTTGGACTTTACGATCTTAAAGCTCTTTTCCAACTGAAACGATTCTACGATTCCATGATTCTACTTGGAGTGTTGCCTGGGGCTCCAGGGCTTAGGCTGCAGCTGGACCACTCTGGCTGTTCCCCGTCATGCTCCAGCCAGCCACCAGGACATTCTCCAGCTCTCTGGAAAGGAGCAAAGACAGCCTTCCTGGTTGGTCATCCATAGTGGCACCACAAGAGGCTTTCTCCCCTCTGTTCCACACCAGACTTCATCATGTTCTGCTCCAGTGGCACAGCTCCTCGCGCAGCCCAGGACCAGGTGGCCACATGCAGCCTTTGATCCCTCTCAGCTGTACCTTCCAGAGAGCTTCACTCTTCCCAGGAGAATTAGCTGAACTGGTCCCAACAAAAATCTCACCCCGTGCACTTCTGACGCAACTAAACTCACCGCGTCTTCCTGAGTGCTTTTCCCCTCTCCCTGCTCACATCCACAGCTCCCTACGCTGCTTTATCATTGAGTTTCATTAATCTACCATCTGCCTCCTCTTGTGGAGCCTTAAAGAAACAGAGGAGGATGAAAAGGCACAACACAGAACTTTGCTGCCACCAGACCCCTCTTCCCAATGCAAGACGCTGCTATTTATTACTAAGCTTTGTTTATAGTTATGCAGACACTCTCCCACCCACATGGCACTGTTTCATTCAAGACAAGCTTGAATTCCCTTCAAGAACAACATTTCAAAGGATCCCAAAGCATTTGTTTACAAACAGCACGCAGGGAGAATTCGCTTCTCCCACCAATGAACAGGGTCCCCTCCGGGACGGGGAGAGACAGCTGCTCCGTAGCACCCAACGCCACTCAACAGCTGAGAGACAGGAAACCATCCGCAGACAAATGATATTGCTGAGGAAATTTATGGAAAATGGGGGCTGGAGACTTCTATTTGCCTGGAAAGAACAGGGAAGCTTCTAAGCACTCGAGCTCTCCACTGGGTCAGGAGGAATTTAGGGAGGCAAAGCATCCCAGACTGTGGTCAAAGGAGTGACTCCAAATGTCAAGCCTCATCTGAAAGCTGGCACCTCCCGAGCTAACGGGAACCTGGGCACAGGGATAATTTGGCTGCAGAGGGGAGAGCACCTCCTGCCGAGGCAGCCGCACCGATCCCCATCCAAGCTCTGAACAGGCCCAGCCCTGTTCAGAGGGCAGGGCAGGAGCCAGGATCACAGCCCAGGGAGGCAATCCAGTGCAGCAAGAAGACACTAGGAAGACTATAAAACTGAAAGCTTTTCGCAGCCCCAGCCTCCATACACAAGACCTACTGTAAACACTAAGTCTTCAGAGGGGGGGGGAAAAGTCCAGAGGAAGGAGAATCATGCAACTCTTTCAAATACCAAAGCGCTAATAATGGTAGAGGGTCACACGTTGTGGAAGCCAAGAGAAGCTAAGTTCCCAGGATGGAAACGGAGCTCCTCAAAAAAGCGAGAGGACAGTCAGATGTAGGAAGACCCTGGACAAAACAGAGCAAGGACAAAGGGTCTTACAGAGAGTTGGCTTTACGTGGCGCTTGCTCCCCAGAACAGTCACCAAGTTTACAGTTACCCCAGACAGCAGAGGCTCCCCAGATCAGTCAGTACAACTGTCCAAACAAGGGACAGAACACACCCCCTCTCCTCCAAACAGCCACACGCGATGGAAGGAACCAAAGGGTACCACAAAAGAAGTGACAAAAACACCGGTGTTGGGAGAGAGCTGCCCTGCAGGAGATGGGACGCGAGGCCGGCTCCACTCCTCCTCCACACAGACCCGTCCCAGCGATGGGGCAGGGGACACCCTACCCCAAGGTGGGACACGTCGGTGGGCACAGCAGGTCTCGCCACAGCACATGGAGAGCTCTCGCCCCTTCTCCACAGAGGCAGCCAAAATGCCAAAATGGATGGCCCTCCCCAAAATGGATGGAGAAGGAAATTGTCCCCAAATCGCTCCCTGGGACGGGCTGATGGAGGGGGCTCGGCCCCGCACCCTGCTGGCGGGGGGAACGCGGGGCACCCTCCCCGGCAGCCCCGCCGGGGATGCTCAGGCCCCGCGGGTTCGGGGTGACGATCCCGAGCGGGAGAGGCGGGGGTCGCGCCCCCGACCCCCCCCGGCGGCTGCGCCGGGAGATGCCCCTGGGGCCGGGCGCTGCTCGAAGATGGCGCACGGGGAGGGGGGGAGTGACCCTCGGGCGGGGGGACAGACCCCTCCCGGGGCGGCCCCAGCCCCGGCGCCGTGCGGGGCGGCTGTCCCCAGCCCAGCCCAGCCCAGCCCGTCCCGCTCCCCCCCGCGGGCGCCCCGCGCCTCCCGCCGGCCCGCTCCCCCCGCGGGGACACGGGGGGCTCCCACCACCCCCTCCCCGGCCGGGCCGGGCCCGCGCTCACCCGAAGTCGTCGTCCATGGACTTGAAGTAGAACTTGTAGTTGGGGCGGTTGAGGAGGCCCTTGAAGTCGCCGAGGGTGACGCGCTCGGCCGGGATCGGCAGCTTCACCAGGTACGGCGTCTCCTGCTCGTCCAGGTGGTAGATGATCTTCGTCTCGGCCGCCGCCATGGCG
>KZ506471.1:103358-140845 GCA_002844005.1 Limosa lapponica baueri
CCACCCCCATGGTCGTCCCCGTGCATCCCGCAGCCTCCCCTGCTTCTCAGCTGCACACCCCAGGCCTCCCCATCCATCTCCAGCCCTGGCCCCTTCTCACCCTTCCCCACGCTCCCCACGCACGGCTCACGGAACAGGAGGCATGTCGGGCCCTGTCCTCCCACGTCCAGACCCCTTTGAACTCCCCACACTCCGTCTCTGATGGCCACCCTGCACGGAGACTGCTGCACAGGAGGACCACAGTCCCTCCCATCCCAGTTACTCTCCAGCTGCGGCTTCCCTCTAAACCCCTTGTCAGCATCCAACAACCATCCCCAGTACTCAGGCACCGGACACCGCAGTGTCCCTTCATGTTCCCCAGCCTCATTTCCTCACCCAACAGACTCTTGACAAGCATCCTCCTCTCCACACACTGCGGCCTCTTCAACTGTGCACAGAGTCCCTTGGCTCTGGGGTTTCTTCGCCATCCTCTCTCTCCCCAGACCCCATCGCTCTCTTACCTGCAGTCACCAGCACCATGACCCCAGCCCCTTGGACTTGCCTCTGTGCCGCAGCAGTCCTGGGGTGGCCAGCTTCCCCTCTGGACACCTCGCCAGTACCCACGGGGTACCGAGGAACTGTCTCCATCAGCAGCCTCCTGGAGCTGTGGCCGAGAGCAAAGCTGGGCTGACCGGAGCTCGGGGAACACCCACCACCAGGAAGGGAAAGAACCGCCTTTCATCGTCCTGGCTTAGAAGGAACAAACCCAGAGGAAGAACCGCACCGTGTGCTGGCGTGGGAGCAGATCTCCAGCCCTCAGCGCCGGACTCACCCGCCGTAGGAGAGACCTCTCAGGGAGCAGAGCCAAGCTCCTCGGGCTGGCAGGAGCTAAATAGCCTCCTCACGCATGAAAGAACCCTGTGGGTGTTGCTAGCAATTATCTGGGCAGCAGCGCTAGACTGGGTGAAGAATCTGACATTAGATTAAAGGAAAAAAAAAAAAAAAATCAAGGGAAGACCTCAGGTAAGCAGCAGTTATAGGAGACGTGAGGCTCTCCTGTGTCTCCACATCACCTCTTGGAAGATTGTCACTTCCTCACACTCAGAGGTCTGGGGTAAAAGCTGGCGTACCTGGAGAGAAAATCCAGGTCAGGAATGGAAAAGTTGAGTTTAAGCTGCTGCTTATTGTGTCAACCCTGACAGAGCTAGTCTTAAAGTCCTTTTGCAGCACCTCCCTCCCCAAAAGCTGGGCCCGTGTGAAAGAACGACCGTCTGCCCCGGACAGGGCCACTCTTGCCACCTCCCAGCAGCCGTGGGTGCCCCGTGGAGCCTGTATCGTACACGCTGGACACCTTTGTCACCCAAAGGGCAATTTTCTGAGGTGCTGAGCAACCAAGGGAGCACGGGCAGCCCAGAGGAGGGGTCCACACACCTCCAGGGGGGGCGTGGACAAAACCTCATTGTTACAGCTGCCTTTTCATTTAAAACAGGCATGTTTAACAGTGATCGAACAGACTCAATCGTCAGATTGATTTAACTGCTCGCAGAGATCTTGTGAAGTACAACTCACTCCTAACGGATGGAGGTTAAGAACACAGAGCCAAAGAAATCAGCAGTAGGGGATTGTGCTGAGCACTCCAGGCCCACAAGAAAGCGTTTCCGAACAGCTTATGTCTACATTTAAAAATTGCAACATCGATAGCATCGCTTCTCCTGACAGAGTAACGGGCATTTCAGTGCATGTGGGAACAGCCCAAGGCAGAGGTGGATGTACTTGAGCCCCATCACTGACATCTTTCAGCAACACAAAACGATTTTCTTTTTCTAAAAGGTGCGCTGTTGTTAACTGAAGTTATGGGTTTGATACAGGAACACCAGGTGACATCCATCCATCCATCCATCTCAGATGGGAAGTCAGACAAGTTGACTACTATGGCCTTACAAAAACCAGAAATACTTACTGCTTACATTGCTCAAAAAGATGGATAGCAACGGTGGCACAACCAGGATTGCTCTCAAAGGCATTTCTAGTCTTCCAACCAAATACAAATCCTGACTGAAACCAGCAGAAAGCATCAAGCCCACCCTATACCTAAGGAATGCAACTAACACTCCTTTAATAAGTCTACCTTTACCTGCCCGTACGGACGCTGCACCATGGCAGAGCTCCACCCTGGAGAATATCACGTCGCCTACTTTGTCTCCTTTTTCCTACTCCACTCTCGGCACCTGTAAAACCACCCCACCGACGCCTGAAGGATAAGGACATTTGGCCATGGAGCAACATTCTCCCCTTGGATCTCAGCCCCTGGGTAAGAACACGGCTCACACCATGAAGTTGTCTGCCATGGAGCAAAGGAGGAAGGAATGTGGAAAGAATAAAAGTGGAATTGTTACTTGGCACAAACAATCAAGAGCCTCTGGCAAAACTGAGCCAACGTTAAACCTGTCTTTAAAGCCATCTTTACGTTGTAAAAGGAAAAAATAATACTTAAGATTTCCAAGGAGATTTTAAAATTACCAAGACTTGCAACTGGTTTGTGAATGGTTTTATGAGCTCTGCAGCTGTACATCCCTCTCTCTGCCAGTTCTTACTGCCCGGTGTCAGGAGGGCACGATGCAGCAACAGCCAACATTCCCACTCATTCTCGTCCTGGCAAAGGACAACAGCTTTCATAGGATTTAATGTTCATCTTTGCAACGTAACCCTTTACAAAACCAAACCTCACCCATTTCAGGATTCCAAGTCTAGAAGTTTTAATAAACTGTTCTCTACTTGTGACAGCGAGGGCACGAGTTATCACTGGACATTTACACCAGCTCAAAGGTGTGCTGATTTCCTACCTGCCTGCTGCATGCTTAAAATCTCTTGAGGAAAAAGCAGCAGTGAGTTACTCAGCTTCCCCGTTAAGCCCTGCTCAGGCACATGCCACAACTGGAAACACACAATTCAAGGTCAAAGAAAGCAAACAAGCTGTTAACACCAGGATAGTTTTTATTTGCTCCCTGAATTAAATATTGGCAGATACAGAAAATTCAGATACCAACTATTTCCCCAACATTTACAAGACTGAGTTTGCAATGTCAGAAAACAAGCACGTTTATGCACAATCCTGGCAGCTGATAGTGTGAGTGCACAAGATCGCCCTGCCTGAGCATCGGTGTTTAAGAGGCAGAATCCCTGGGCTCGAGCATCCAATGCTGTCCCCTCACTGACAACTGTGGCACCACGGAACAGCCAACATCCTGAGCGGGCAGCTCCAGTGCATCCCCCTACAAAGGATTTATTCCACGCTCCTCCTGAAGGGGCAGAGGCAAGGTCAGCACATCCAACAAATAACCCACCTACGAACACAAGCTGATTCTTGCTGCACCGTTTCTGCTCTGTTCTGTGAGAGCAGGGAAGGACACAGCACCGTGAACCTTCCACGAAAGCTGTTCTTAAAGGCCTTACCAGCTTTGTTGCTGCCATGCATTGTCTGTGCTGGCGACAAAGTGCCAGGGTCACACGTGCTCCCTGACGCAGCCGAGCTGCTCTGCGGCTGCTGAACTTTATGTGGGGCTTGCAGCACATTCTTTGCTGTCTGAGGGAAGGGACGTTTTCAAATAAATAATAGGACACAAAGTAAGCAAGCCTGTATAACTGAAATCAGGTGGAAACACAAAGCATGTGCTGTTGAAGGAAATACCATTTGCTCCTTTTCACACTGGAGCAGAACTTAGGAGCTTGTGTCCTTAAAGCAGCTGGTGTGGTCAGTGCCCCCAGAGCAAAACACAAGTGTGGCTGGTGCAGCAGCAGGAGCCAGTCACCTCTGCTCCCCTTTTATAAAAAAAAATAAACAGACACTTTTCTAAAACACGTCTGCTAAGCCGGGGACGCACAGAAGACAGATCACATCTGAGATGTAGTGATCCACACAGCATTTCACTGGCCAGTGCACACCCACTATTAGCCAACCCTGGCAGGGGGAACGGAGCATGCATTATCCCCTGTTCTACACAAGGGACACGCACGTGGTTTCACCAACTCTGCTGTGCAACCTTGTGTTAGATCCTAGCACGGCAGATGGCAAGAGATTTTCCCTTTTCAAAAGATCACAGAAGTGCCTTCTAGGCCGCAAAATGCCTTGGGCATCCTCAGACAACTGCATCTTCTCCAGGCACAGGACCTCCTGAATCCCAGTCCTGAATCCAAAACCTAATCCACACGCTCCTGCCCACCAACCTTGCCAGTGTCTCTTCAGCAGGAGCTCTCTTAGCTCCAGAAGCAACGATGACTCCAAGTAACTCAGCTGTGTGACCACTCTTCCACAGCCCTGATGGTGAGATTTGTAAGGACGTTGTATGCATCTGCACCTATTTGCTCCCTTTGTATCAGTAATGGGGACCTCCCAAAAGACAGCTCTCAGCTGTCACCACCTCCTGCTTTTCCCTTATGGTTTTTACACTGGGCTGCAACCATCCAACATAAGGTACCACACTGGGCAAGTGAGGGAGGGAGGGAAGTGGCAAAGTTGGGAAAACACAATGATGGGATTGTCAGTCACTTCGATGTCAGGCCCCACATCACACACCGTGCACTGGCACTGATCTTGCTCTGCCCACTCGGCCCAGAACGGCAGCGAGTGCCTCTACTCCTGCCCAGCCACCACATCAGTCTTGGTCGCCATCAGACGACTCTTCCTCTGCCTCCTCCAGCCACTGGATAAACTTCTGGAGCTGCAGAGAGAATGAAATGCAGTTGGGTAACAAGTGACACCAAAGAGACGCTGGGAACGCTCAGCAGCTACGCTGTGTCTGTGAGCACCGCTATCGTGCACGAGAGAGAAAGAGCCTTTTGTAGGAGACACGAAGGCAGACTGAGGGAGAGAGAGACACAGCTTTAGAATAAAAACAACTAGGACGCCATGGACAAACCCAGACTGATTAGATTCCTGAGGGAGATTTCTCCAGTCAGACAACACCCGCAACACTCAGCAAAAAGACGAAGTTTGAGAGTTTTTCAGAGCTTGTGGGAGAAGAGATGACAGCTGCACCTTAGCTAAGGCATGTTAGGAAAACTCTGCTGGGAAAAAACTACTCCCTGAGAGGTTACTATAAAGGCGCAGCTCATTTTGCCTTTTATCTGGGCTCAAATAAGCAGCTGAAAGCACTGCTGACCTATACTAAGAGCTGACTCTGCAAAGGTTTTCAACAAAGTTGGAGTTCTTCAGAGATGGCTTTTTTTTCCCCTGCTCCTCATCCAGATCCAGGGAGGAGGAGCGGAACAAGGCTCAGCCAAACTGCAGCACGAAGTTCTGCCTGATGGAGGGGGGGAAGTTTATATGCTCCTTGCAACACAAGCCAAATGAAACCACTCAATACAGCAAACGCTTAGAAATATACGCGAAGGGACTGGTGAGCCAGGAATGAAAGCTTCAAAGGAATTGCATGGGGCCAGCACACAGGGCATTGGCCTAAAGCCCATTTCAAATGGGTGTTGGCTTAGAGAAGCCACGCTGCTACTCCAGAAAGCGCTGGCCTCGCGCTACAGAGCCCACTAAAAACAACCTCCCTCTCCTGCTACCTCCACTCCTCAGGATGAGTATGGCAGAATGCACAGGAACGTCTGTTCCAGAGAACAAAGCTGTGTTGCTTAGTGTTCAATGCTCTGGTGCGTTATTGGCCTTCCACATAAAGGCAGCTGCTCTGCAGAAGGTGACAGTGGCACTGAACTCCACTCGCACGTTTCTTTTAGCAGCTGTTGTCTCCATCTCTCGCTCCTCCCCCCACCCCTTCAAACACCTTTGGGACTTACCCGCTGGTTTTTACGAAGCTGCTTTCCCTTGTCAGATGTGTCCCGCAAAGAGAACCAATTGAGAATTACATCTTCTTCCAGAATTTCCAACTGGTAAAACGTCATCAACACCTGCATCGATGAGAAAAGAGCAAGAGGGCTCTCTACAGACTCCTTTGGGGTTAGCTCATGTCCAAGCACAGTTTGCACATAATCGCTGTCTCCCAGCTCCATCTTCAACAGAAGGCACTGTCTGCTGCGTTTTGCTTTTATTGTTAAAAATAACTGTGCTTCTCCTACCAAGCCTTATGTTCCTGACAATCAGATGCTCTGACACATAATGAGTCCAAGTTGAAGCTCCATCAGCTTCAGCTCTGTGGATGCGGGGTGTGACTGAGAGCTGTGGGCAGCAAAGGGCCACAGAGGACGGCAGTTCAAGATGTCACTTACGTTCTCTTTCTAAAGCACCCCAAAACCCATCCCCAAAGCAGATCTAACAAGCAGCTTGTACGCAGGCCCACAAGAGTGACGTGCAGAGAACAGCATGAATCTATCCGGCTCTGCCCCAGGCCCCTCTTCCAGCCAGCTCTCTCCTGAAGTGACTGAGGGCAGTGTCACAGCTACTGGTCCTTCCCCAGCTCAACCCTCTGCCCACGCGGTGAGGGCAAGACACAGCCATGGCTTCTCAGGGTGCGTTTGTGCTTGGACAGAGCAGGAGCTCTGCAGCCGCTCTCCTTGCCGCAGAGCACGGACAGAGCTGGCTGCCAACTCCCAGTATAAAGTGTCACTTCAATTCCCAGCCTCCAGGGAAACCCAGGCCCCTAGAACAATGGACACATGCCAACCAATTGCTGTAATTCAAGGACATTTTGGCTCACCAAACTGAAGGCTTTTGGCTCCAGTCCTAAGTGCTCTGCCACTAGCCAGAAGCAGTGGTAGCACAAGTTAGGATTACTCTTTCTTGAGGAACCAAGAGTTAAGCAGGCTCTACGAGAGCTCTTCCAAAATAAGCAGGGGCTTCCTGAGACACTGCTACAGGAAAGACTTGCCCTCCAAGCCAAATGCTCTCAGTGTGACAGGGCAGAAAGAATACAGGGGCAAAATATTTGTGAAGGAGGGTGAGGAGGGACAGGACGAGGGGCAACGGGCACAAACTGGAACGTAGGAAGTTCCATTCAAATATGAGGAAAAACTTCCTTCCAGTGAGGGTGACAGAGCCCTGGGACAGGCTGCCCAGGGAGGGTGTGGAGTTCCCTTCTCTGGAGGTCTTCAAGACCGCCCTGGATGCAGTCCTGAGTGATGTGCTCTGGGCAACCCTGCTTTAGCAGGGGAGTTGGACTAGATGATCTCTAGAGGTCCCTTCCAACTCTGACAAATCCGTGATTCTGTGATACTGAAAATTCTCAGAAGGGACAGGTAATAAGCCACACACGTTAGCTCCCCTTTATTCCCAGTTTCATAACTAGCTCAGCCTGAACATGAAATCCAACCCTTATTCCCAGCTTTGCTGGTTTTGCACACTAAAGTAGGATAAATCATTTGGCAGCTAGATCCCAGGGACCACGGAGAGACAAATGAAATAAAGCTCTTCCTGAAGCAAGTCTCCGCCTTCGCCTCTTCCAGCGTCACACAAGGGCGTCTAGGTTAGAAGCTGCAAAGTAATAGCTCCCTTCAGGCTGCACGCTGGTAATTAATACTCACCCTCAGCTGTGCTCCCTCAAAGGCACAGGCAGGCAGAACCTTTTTTTTTTTTAAAGCAATTGTTATAGATGGATTTCCTATACACACTCTCCACTGAGACCCCAAAATTTTCTCACCTAAAGCTGACGAGCCAATGCTGCAGACAGGATGCATTTCACCATGAATCTAGCAAAAACAGGTCCTTGGAGTTGGGAGTGGATACTCACTTTGGCTATCAATGTGCAGAGACTGTCATGTTCCAGGAAGAATTCCTCAATGGCAAGTAAGGCATTCAAGTGATCTGACGCCCGTTTTATGTAGTTCTTAAACAATGGGGTCCAGTTCTTCAACAGCTGCAGGGGAAAACACAGAAGAGTTGCTGAGCTCTGAGATGGATGTATGCACTCGCCCTGTTCCTCAGCTGCGTCGCGCTAAGAAACTAACCCAGGGAAGCATTTTAAGAAGCCATTCAGCTGACCACTCCATATATTTGCCCTACTCAGTCCATGAAACAGGCACTATGAAGTCTCACGTGCAGACAGGACGTGGTTTTAAGAAGCAGCTTTGAAGGTATCTGTTAGCTTTCTTGGTTTTGCCTCTCTGGACGGAATACCGGATTATCACAATAAATGGGTTTAATGGAGTCTGGTACTCAAAGAAAATCACTTCACAGCAGGACCAATAAGGAGAAGTACATAGATGCTACTCAAACCATCCCCCCCAACAGCAGCTCACATTTCAGTGGAACTTTCCTTCAAAGCAGACGAGCAAATAAGAAAAAAAGAGAAAAAGAGAGGGCCAGAATAATTACCAGCTGAGTAGGAGTGGACAGAGCAAAACAGCCACCCCTAAAATCGAACGCAGTGGAGCGGCCCTCAAGGGCAAGTCTCACGTTTGCTGGGTGCCAACAGGCCTGTTTGGAGTCTGCTGGTGGGAAGGATGAAGGGCAAGACGTTGTTACACTATTGGCTGAGCTCAGCTCTCTCCTCCAAGGCTTATTTTTTATGAAGCCTTTAGTTTAATGATTTGGGTGCTGCCTCTTCAAACAGTATTTCTGTCCGAGTTCCCCCCAGCCCTTTCACTTGCTGTACACATCTGGAAAGCAAGCGGCAGGGAAAGCTCTGCACAGCAGCACCGATCGACCCGAATCTGGGATAGGAGGTCATAAGGATACTTAGCACCCTGTCCATACCAATTTTAAAAGGTACCAGAACTAGGATAAGATACAAAAACTCCTCATTGGCCACATCATGACAAGACCATCCTACAAAAACATTGAAGGAAATTAAATCAGAGTTCCACATCTTTTTAAATGGATTAATTCCACAGCAGGCATTCCTGCAGCTACGCCCCTGGCATGCCCATACAGATACACTGTTCCGCTGCACCTTCACTGGTGTCTCCTACAGAACACATCTGGTGTGTTTTGAAGGGGAACAGGTAATTCTCAGGGGCTTGCAGTGTGATGAAGAAGCTCTGAGTCACCTACACTGAAGGTTTTAATCAGCATTACGTCCGGGACGATCGTTAATGGGCAGTAGCCCTGCCAGCGGGAGAGCTCCAGGACACAGTGGAGCTGGAAGCCAGGCTGGCGTGGAGGGCAGAAGGCAGCCTGCACGAGGGAGCAGTGCCCAGCTGCCCCATGGCACCACACTCCATCACCTCCTCAGACACGTTGACTGTGACACCCTGCTGGAATCTGCACAACTCGAGCAGAAACAAAGGAGGGGATTAGTACAAACAAACTGATCTGTATAGCAGTACATCGAGTGGCTCAAGGATCAACAGCAACAGCACTGAATGATCCTAATCATCATGGTATCTCAACAAAAAACGGGGTTGCATGGTATATTTCCAGGAAGTATTTTAGCCTTTAGCAAAATGCATAATCCTAAATATTCTTCCCTCCTCTACAACCACCTCCTGCATTTTTATTATCCTTTGGAATTCTTCACCTTAAATGTAGTAAAGCTAATAGCAAGTTCCTTCCAGGCTAAGAAATATTTTGTAGTATCTTTCCGTTAACGCCTTTAAATGATAAGCAGGCACAACTCTAACCAGAAGCTACTGGAAAGCTACCTGAAAGCAAGTCATTCACAAAGATTACAGAGCCATAAACACTCACCACCCCAGGACTCAATCCAATATGCCTATTCCTGGGAAAGGGAAAGAAGAAAAAAATACACCATCTCGGTTTGAGACCATGCTCTGTACCGGAACTGGTGTTACTGGGGAGAGCAGGGCTCAGCCCCACAGAGCCCCTGCCGAAAACAGCCTGTGCCACCAGAGGGGCTGTCTGGGGAACTTCATCAAAATCTGACCTGGGGAATTAGAGGATTGCAATTATTTTAGATTGAATAAAAGACTGAAAAACGTGAAAAAATACCTGACAAAGGGCCCTATGGACATAACTTTCCAGGCTTTGACTCCACCTGGGTAACCCCTCAATCTACAGTCTGGAGAAAGCAATCAAATTCCTCTGACAAGTCTATTCATTTTACATCAGATCTGGTCAGTGACACTGTATCAACTTCAAAGAGGTTTGTAATCCACTTTTCTTTTGTCAGAAGGACAGTCTCGACACCAGGCCTATTTTACCCCTGCCTCCAGCACAGAACACCATCATGAAGTCCATGCAAAGCACCAGCGACAAAGCTGTAATTCCAACCTGTTACCCCATAAAAGCATCGGTGCTGATCACCATAAACTGCTCCAGGGAAAACAGAGATCCATTTGGTCCCTGAATTAAGCAGTCCCACGGCATTAGAAAGGAGTCAGGCTCCCCAGCAGAAGCCTGAGGAGGTGCCACCACACACGCCGGCTGATGGGCAGCAGGGCAGACACTGCCCAGCTCAGCACAGTGAACTGATGTATTGCCTCCCGCGGCTCCCTGGAGACATCCTCACCCACACAACCTTGTCTGATCCTCTTCAGTGACAACAGAAGCTCAGCCTTTGGTTTACCAGCAGCTTCAGCCACCTGCTCAAGTCATGTCTACAGCTGTAGGAAAGGCCTGGTTTTCTGTACCTTCTCTGCTTTACAACTTGCGCACGAGCTTAACAAGATACCTGACATACACTGAACTGGGTAACTATTGCTCAAGCCTCCATGTTTCATCTGAAAAATACCCACGGACATATCCTTTACCGGATGCTTGTTTCCTAAAATTGCTGCAACACTGAAGAGCTCCATGGTCAGGAGCCAGCATTTAACAGTGGTTTCAAGTCAAACCAGACATCATAACTATGGCATTTCCACAATTTCGCTTCCTGAGGTGTCTGGGACTGCTCTACAATCACTCTTACACAGGCAACCCATCTTCCTTCAGCATCTCGGAGTGCTGCATCCTGCTGTGGAGTCCTCAGCACAGGAGAGACATGGACCTGTTGGAGCAGGTCCAGAGAAGGCCACAAAAACAATCAGAGGGCTGGAGCACCTTCCCTGTGAGGACAGGCTGAGAGAGTTGGGGGTGTTCAGCCTGGAGAAGAGAAGGCTCAGGGGAGATCTTATTCCTGCCCTTCTGTACTTAAAGGGGGCTTATAAGAAAGATGGGGACAAAGTTTTTATCAGGGCCTGTTGCATTAGGACAGGGGGCAACTAAAAAAGGGTAGATTTAGATTAGATACAAGGAAGAATTTTTTTTTTTTTTTTTTACAATGATGGTGGTGAAACACTGGCCCAGGTTGCCCAGAGAGGTGGTAGATGCCTGAACATTACATTTAGAATATTATCACGTCTCACTGAAGGTGAGTTGATTTGGTGTCTCTGCTGTCAAACACGAGCATCAGCTTTCCTATGATGAAATATATACGCACAAAGTTACCCAGAAGCGAGCCCTTCATGTACTTCCATTGTCTTTAGCTTCTAAGGGGTTTGGGACAGTTACACAGAACATTATGCATTTGTACAGTATCCTTTATCCCAGACTAGAAGCTCCTCTGACTGGGTCCTGCAGTGAAGTTCTCCTGTGCTACTCACGCTGGACTTGGAGTCCAATCTGGGAGACAGAGAGAGATGCCATATCATAGCTGGATAAAAAGCCCCACAGCCTACACAGCTACCAACTCCACACAACCTGCTCTCCAGATATACCGCTTCCCACTCAGAGGCTAACACTGCTCTAGCGTTCTCGTCAGTCCTCCTCCTGCAACTCTTTTTCCAGGACAAGACATGCTGTTCAAGAAAACAGCCTGGAAAAACGAACAATAGGGAGCAGAATGTAAACAGAGCAAACAGCAAAATCTCACCAAGCCATCTGATGAACAGTTCACATGGATGTTTCCTACAGAAGGCATCTCCATGCGTCCAGGGGATAAATTAAGTGCCATGCTTACACCTACGTAAAGAATAAGTAGTTTTCCATCCTTCCCCATCAATTGATAGCACATACTTCCTCAGAGAAAGGATTATGAGGATGTCTAGTGGTCCTCTTTAGCTCCATCTCCTAAAAAAATTAAACTAGTCCTTCCCAAACATGTGTCAGATCCATTCATTCTGAAAGAGCACCTTTGGAACCTGTAGAGTTTGCAACCTCAAATACATAAACAGGCTATAGCAAAGAGGCAAAAGAGACAAAGGCTTCAGCTTGGATCAACAAAACCATTAAGATAAGACTGCTTACTTTTTTAAGGCAGATTCTACCCTATTTTGTCTCCCTCAAGTAAGGAAACAGAAATCGCTCTCACCCAATTATACACCCCATCTCTTTAGAGACACAACAGAACTTTGTATCTTTGCTCAAAGACAACAATACCATGTCTTTGCATTGGGCTGGGAAAAAAAACGGCACTGATTACAGTACGCAGACAAGTGAGACCTTGGAAAGGATCCCACTGGGAGAGGAGCGCTCTCTGCTGCCCCAGGGACAGGGCTTATGATGGACTGGAACCAGGCTCCTGGGACACAGGCTTGTAAAGACACCTCTAGCAGCTCCTCTCCTTTCTCTTCTACCAGTGATGCACTCCTACTACCACACACGGGGGACAGAAACAAGCACAGGCACTGACGCAGAGCTCCCCACACCTACAGTCTCACTGAGATCTGCTGAGCAGGTTCAATAGCTTCAGTTCACTTCTACAGAAGACAAAGAGGCTCATGAACTCAAGGAGTTCAAGTGGCTTCAGGCTTAACCAAAAAGACTTCTTAGCCAGGAACAACCTGGGTACCCAGACAGACTCCTACACGCTAGGAGAGAAGCCCATAAAAAAAGTCAAATGGAGCAGGACTCACGGGGAGTAACGCTGAGAAATAGTTCTGGGAGTCCAGGTTTGCATCCAGCTTCTGCAGTGGGAACTCCAGGATCACTTTACTGAGCACCTGCATCATCTCCTTCAGGCCAATGTTATATGCATACCTGCGAGGAAAAAGGCAAAAAACTCCAACATTTCACACTATCTGATCTCTACAGACTGTGGCTCTACACAGAGGCACAGCAGAAAATTTGATTTTCATCTTCCAGACTTATTTTTTACTTGTTTGTTTGTTTTTACAAATATTGAGGCAATAAAACCACCTTGCGTTGCACCAGAAGCGACACTGCAGTGCAGCCCCAGCTGCAGGCAGCTGGCTGAATGTTGAAATGCAGAGAGCAGCAGCCCCTGCGTGAACTTAAGACAGTCTGTGCCAAGAATGGGCTCGCTCCCTTCAGCCCACAGCTACTTAACAGCAATTCAATCTCCTGTTACAGAACTGGGGCAGGAAAAGCCTGAGCACTGAGGATGCTGTAGATGCAGCTGGCACTCTCCATCAGCTCCTGTCATCATTCAGTCATGATCTCTAATCTGCATTTCTCATGCTCTATACTGATAAAACTAATGCTTAACAATCAAACATGGGTATTCACATGGTTTCTCCCCTTCTTTCGAGATCTACTGTCAAACTCCACGGTTCAGCATAAGGGACAGCATCTCTAAGGGAACACTCACTTGAGGGAGTTGATTTCCAGGACCAGGTTGTCACAGGAAATGTTTTCCTCTTCGCCCCTCTGCAACGTACCCAGAACCTCATTCTGGAAAACTGACAAAAGGAAGGACAGGTAGTTAAACATGAGAGGGGAAAGCACAGATTCTTCAAACTGCTCATTACTGAAGAAACTACGCCCTTAACAGAGGAAGCATTCTGACTCAGATGTCTATTTGTTCTCTATAAGCTGGCACAAACCCGCATCAACTACACTTATAAATCATGGAATATAATTCAAAGATGACCTACTAGCTATCATTGATCTAACCCTAACCCTAACCCTATAATTCAAAGATGACCTACTAGCTATCATTGATCTATCCACACAAACCAGTATGACGCTATTACCTCTGCAGCCTTTTAGAGCAGAGTTTCTATTATACTTTCACAATCCAGCCTTCCCTATTCAGACAAACCTCATCTTTCCCTGACTAAAGATGTGAATCCAAACCAAAATTTATTGGTTTAATTTCCTTCGGGGAGATATATTAACGTGAAAAAGTCTTTTTTTTTTTTTTAAATCCGGCTTGAACCCCTTTCAAATCCAGGTAAGCTTAACACAAAACAGAAAACCCAAACGTATCTGCCAAGAGAGGCAGCTCCTACAAGGACATTTAATTCTCCAGCACAATTACATCAGTACGCTGTCCACACAGGGAAACTGCTGGCTCTTCACACAATCTCTGAGTTTAGGCAATGACACTGCCATTTACAAAGACAACTCAGGGAGGTTGTGTTCATGAAGGTCCAGTGATCAGGGGTGAGGAAGATGGAGGATCTCCATCTAGCCTCTCATCCTTGGCTGCCTTGGGTCAACACAACAGCAATACAGGGAATATTAAAAAACTCTGCAGAAAATGCAGGAAGTGAGCTCAGGAAACAAACGTATTCCAGACACCCACAAATTTTCCAGTATACCTAGAGAAAGCAGCACAAATCTCACACTCACTGCATTATCCACAGACTCACCATACTTCATAACAGCCCATCTCTCACCTTTGATGTCATCAAGCTGAGGGGATGCTGCCCGACTGTCTGGCTCCTCAGAGCCCATGCTCAGGTCGCTGTCGGACTCGCTCTCTTCCTCTGAATGCAAAGCTGGGCCTGATGAAGAAGAGCAGATACAACATTCAACACTCAGAAGTCACTATCAGGTGCATGAGGAACCAGGTGTCGCAGGGACTTCCCAACCAAGCCAGCACCTGTCTGTCCTGCAAGGAAGCTTCTACTTACAGGTCCAGAAGATCAGATTTGCTGCAGAGGGAATGCCACAGCCGGCACTAGGATAATGGGACTTTTTTACGAGTCTGCAGGCAGACAACAAAGGACAGGGACAGAAGCAAAGGCATTTTGCAGCCTGCTGACTCACGAGGGAGCAATGTCAGCAGACGCTGTCTCTAGCAGGAAGAACGCCAGCAGTGCCCGGAATAGCCAAAGCATATTCCCCCTAAGGAATAAGGTATCCACTAGTGTGCCATTCACAGCACAGACAGCTGTGTGTGTCAGTGCAAGGCAAAGTTGTAATAAACATCTTCCACACAGCGCAGGAAGAGAGAGAATCTGGTCCACCACCTGCTTTCACCTCTCCCCTTCCCTCCACACACACACACGTTATCTGGAGCCAGTCTGCTTCACAAAGCCCAGGTCTTACTCTAGGCACAGTTATCAGCGTCCCGCTCAGCCAGTTTCCCTTACACAGGTCTGTCTGTCATTAAACTGTTCCTCACCCCATAGGCTTTGTCTCTGCTCTTCTTCGTCCTCTTCATTCTCGTCATCTGCTTTCCAGAGATAGCCTCTGCCCTCTGAGCCTACATCCTTTTTATTGTAACCTGAAAAAGACACAGCGGTTAGGAGGTAGATGCACTGGATATGCTCACAGGCAAACCTGAAATATTGTACCAATAGACTGGTATAACCTGCATATTACTGCCCCTAAATATTCTTCATAAAGAGGGAGCTGGAATTCCTACAGATGCACACGGATTTCAGCTTTCATCTTCTCACTTGCCTTGACAAGTGACCAACTTACTCCTGCCTACAGCAGCGATGTTCAGCTGACCACCTAAAGGTCCCTCACAAACCCAGACTGGTAGAAACACAGCGTTTCACAAGGACACAGATCTTGCAACCTGCCTCCAACTCAACATCTCTTCAACTTCAGCTTATTGTCTCCTACAAGGCTCCTACTCTAAGAAAAATGGAAAACAGCCGAGTCTCCAAATATTTTAATACTGGGGTACTGAGGTACATTTCGCTGTCCAACTTGAGCCGAACATCCTTGCTTGCCCTACTGAAAACACACGTGGTCAACACTGAATGCAGCACTGAGCTCCAGCCTGGCATTGCACAGCCTAGAACAGGCAAGGGAAATGCCCTAAAAGATCATGGAAGGCGGAGCCCTGTTAGGTCCTGCTTCTATTGTTGGTCCAGGAGGGGTTCTCACAAGCCCTCCGCATAGCCTGAGTGCACGGAGCCAGAGACTCTCATACCTTTCAGTTTCACTTTGCTTTCCTCCTTGTTCACACCAGAATCATCACTGAACTGGTCATCATCCTCTTCCTCCTCATCTGGTGGGTGCAGAGAGATCACCGTGCCCTCAGAAAGGGTGATGCCAGGACCTACTACTACCTGAAAATATGTGGAACACATCTTAATGAAGAAACACCCTGATTGCCCCCCTGGACCTCCACCAGCAGGGACAAGAGCTGCTCCAGACAAGCTGTAGTCTAACAGATGTAACCGAAGACATCAGCACTGACACCACACGCCATGCCGCCCCAGCCAAACAAAAGGAAGAAAAAGGTGGGAGCAGTAGCGTATCCCCACCTCTGCAAAAAGGCTTGGAGCAGCCCCGTATTCTGGCACAGTCTAGTGCAAGGCTAATAACCCCCCCCAGAAAGGCAGGAAGCAGAACACACATAACTGCAGCTCACCTGAGAAGAGAGGACACAACGGGGCTTTAGCTTTACTTTCTCCTTCACTTCAGCTTCATCGCAGATAACAGAATGGCAGATCTCCACGTTATCTGCTATGTGTACTCTGTCCCAGAGAAAAGCTCCGTCCAAAATGACTTTATCACCTGTTATACATCGCCAAGCACAAATATGTTGAGCAAAGCAGTTTGCTGCCCTTCCACACTGCTGAGTCCACTAGAAAGCATCTTACTGAATCCCACTGCCCTTGATGGACGTTAGATGAAAGGTGAAAATTGGCCTTAGAGGCCTGCAATCACTTCTTACCCAAAGCCAAAAGACGAGTTTGTTCTCTACAGAGACTTAACAAGTTGACAGTAACAAATGACATCTTGGTTTTGCACAAATACAGAGAAATCACAAAAAAAATCCAGCCAAGGCTAGGAAGGAGTCATTCCAGACAGCTCACACAAACAGGGACAGACGTCCCTCATTGGAAGGATGTTGGTGGGAGATAACTCTGGATCAGTAAAGGTCATGCATTCTCTACTGCTGTAACAACCTATTTACATGTAGTGCCTTCCACCTTCTAACATCATTATGGCACCCCGAAAATTTTACTCTAGTTCCTCTGGCGGATGACCAAACCTTTCTCCTTTCTTCCCATTCCAATTTAATCAGTAGCCACCTATCATCCTCTCTCAGAGCCAAATTCCCTTTAAAAACTCAATCCCAACAACCCCTGCCCTTGCCTGGCACATCCCCCGTTCCCGCACTCACCTATCCTGCAGTTCTGCCCGATAACGCTGTTGGTTATGGAGCAGTTGCTGCCGACGACTGTTCCCTGCCCAATGAGCACGTTCTCCTCCAGCACGCTGCCGTGGCCGAGGCTGACGTCCACCCCTCGGTAAATGTTGTGTTTAGAATGGGTGTAACTCTGATTCTTGTCATCAGTGAAGTTCATCTCTGGAGTCAGAGGATAAACCCAGCGCCGGATGATGTCGGAGCACACAGCTTCGTACATTAGCAGGTTGCATATATGGGCACCGTACTCTTCTGTCGTTACGTGCATATGGATCTGGTTCCCCAGGACCTGCGAGACCAGCGGGAGTGTGTCAGAAGATTCTCTGATGTAAGGTAATAGGATCTGCCTTGTAACAACCCTCTCCTCACCTCCTCATTCACCAACAGACCACGCACAAAGTCATCCCGTGTCTGGTAGTCAAAATTGTCTGTAAACAGCTCGGCCACCTGCCAGGAATAAAATATAAGAAAATAATATAGTTAGCAGAAAATACTGCCAGGAAGCCAGATCATTAATAGCTGTTCACTACTTCTCAGAGAGACGAGTTATACAGTGCAGGAGAGTGATGCTCGTGCCTTGAGTAAAGCTTTGATTCCTTCTGCTAGGAGTACTGACCTTCCCATCTCCTCCTCCTAATGGAGACTACGAGGAGATTCTGGTTTTCATAAGGGGCAAAACAATGCTTTACCACCTCCAAGCAAACCGCCCAGCCTCGCTCTGTAGTTTCACTCAGAAAGGAAGGCTGTAGACCAGTTTTTTCAGATGTGGAAGAGATGTTAGTGAGCCTAGGCTGGAATAACCCTGAATGTTACCCTAACAGCTTGCAGGTAGTGATGCTTTTCCATAGCACAGCCATCACCTCCGCTCCACAGGTATTACTGTACTCGAAATGAAATCACTTATTTTCCAGAATAGTTTAATCCTGTGCCAAATCAACCAGCCTACTGATGCATCCACTGTCTAGTTGTGCTCAGGCTCGAGCGGTGGATGTCAGTCATAGACTGAGCACCATAAAGTCTGCAGAGCAGCGACACATCATCACCCGGGCTCTCGGCTGCCACTTGGCCCAACTGGAAGTTCCGATTTCCAAACCTAGTACGCTCAGGCCACATGCACCCCCTGCACACCAGCAGGACAAATGGAGCAATGCAGATTGAATTTTGAACCATCAGAAGGGCAGAGCTCACCTGTGGAGAACAGATGCTGATATGACAATCCAGCAAGTCATGGCGCACCTCAACGTTCTCAATAGAGTTCTGGAACAGACTCTGAAAGAGGAGAAAATTCAGATGATCTGAGTGCCTCACGCAGTACCGAACCCCAAAAGCCTTCTATAAGCCAGAGTTACTTTCCATCACCTGCTCCTCCCAAAGAAGCAGCAAGCACAGTTCCCCAGCCCTCGCTCAAGGAGGACCCCTCTTCGGGGTGGGCTGCTTCACCACCACAGCCCTTTTCCACCTGTCAGGTCCCAGACGCACCATTGGAAAGCGGAAGCGTTTCAGCCCCTGGGTTCTCTGGTAGTGAAGGACACGGTTTGTGGCGCTGTCCATGGCAATAACAATGTCATCCTCTTTGCACCTGGCATGATGACCAGGGGAGGACTCCTTGAATATCATCGTCATCACAGAAACATTCTTTTCCATCTTACGACGCAACCTGAAAAAGAAGGGCAGAACTTTAAGATCACTCTTCAGAAAGTTAAGAGCGCAGAGTCTCAGCGCACCAGGCCAGCGCACACTCTTTCAGCACCTACTTGTGCTCTTCTAGGGCTTTGGATATATTGAAATTGGACACCACATCTCCCGTGACAAGAATGAAGTCAGAACGAACAAGGGACTTGGCATCAACATCTCGTAGCACGTCACCAAGGGAGCGGTACAGGTCAGAAGTCACAAAGCGCACTGTGTTAGGAGAAGTGTGGCGGCACCACTTGGATTTTCTGGAAGGAGAAAAACACATCAGAAAGGCATAAAGAGGATACTCCTATAGAGAACTCGCTAGGACACAGGGCCCCAATGCTCACCACACATGTAAGTGAATGCAAGGAGAACCCTGTTACAACGAGCCTGCTATCGACAGCCGAGGTGTGCTCATTTGCACACAGCTGAGGAACTGAAGAGGGTTAGACTTTGAGACCAAAGCTTGTGGAAACCCAACTCCACTGTGAGCCGAGTTTTGACAAAGGAGAAGGAAAAGTTACACACAAACCAAACTTTTTTCCTCAGAAAGCAGTACCTCAGGCAGGGAAAAGACTGCATGCTTCTCTTTAGCTTGCAAATACGCAGCACGCAGAGGCAAAGATGCTGTCTGAGCGAGCTGTTTCCATGTGCTGCACGACATTCGGAGACAGGGTGTAATGCCACGGGTGGCACTCTAATTTACATGGCTACCCAGGAAACCCCTGATTTTAGACAAGAAAAGTTAAATGCCAATACAAATGCAGTCCCAAAACACTCAACCCTTTAAATCCATTCCTTCACAGGAGGAATGATCTTTTTTTGAGATGTGTTAGGAGACTTCTCTTGAAAGGGAAATCTCTAGCACAGAGATTCTGATGGCTTTCATCAGAAGGATCAGTGAGACCTCTGAGGCTTGCTGGAGGATAGAAGAATCCTTTCCATGACAAAGCTAAAACGAAGAGATTCTTACTGTAAATGCTCTTTTATCTCAGCTGACTTCCAACAGCAGAAAACAAAGGTTTCTTCCACTCCAGTTGCTGTTAGGAACTCCAAGGTATAGTCAATCATGGCCACGTTTGCCATAGGTAAGAGAGCCTAAAAATAAAAAAAGACAGACAGCTGAACAAACACTTTGTACCTCAACATCAGCAACAATCAGCAACTTGGGAACATATCATCAGTGGCACCATAAAAAAAAACCACAAATAACTGCCCTATCTCCTTTTATCAAAAATTTTCAAAGTTGATTTAAACAGTAAGAGCTGGTTTCTGATCTTCTATCAGGGCAGATCCTCAATTCAGAGAAAAAAGCATAAAAAAAATTAAGTTATCACACATAAAACTCTTCAAGATAACTCAAAAAAGTGACAGAGACTTAAAAAAAAATCCCAGAGTGCTGATTCCCTGACTCAGGCTTTAACTGCTACAGGAAAAACCTGACAGACATGAATGATGAAGCCACAGGAATATAAGCGTCCAGAATTAAAGAGCGGGGAAAAAACCCCAACAATCTAAAGTGAGCATCTTCTTGAGACTCAAGCCACGCTTTTCAACAAAGTTACTGATTCACAACAGAGTCATCCCATACTTCTCTAATTCATTTTTGTTGATATTTTATTTCAGGCCTGAACTCACGTGTATAATTATGACCACCAAAAACATTTAATCAGCAAATGAAGTAAGATAATTGTTCAGACCTACATTCTGTAGAAGTGCTCTTTCCTTTAACCTAGAGCCTTCTGATCTGGATAATTAAAGTGCTTTCCTCCTCCATTTTTCCAGCCATATTCTTTTAGCCATTACTGCTGGTAAGCACAAAGGTTTTGCTTCTTTCTTCTATCAGAAGGAAGCCTGCCCAAACCCGCCGCCACTCCGGCACCAGCGACGGACGGAGAGCCAGCAGGGCGGTTTGCCTCACCATACGGAAAAGCAAACAGCACCAAGGCAGCAGTGCGATCCCCGCTGCCTCTCCAGCGGGGGATATAAACTCCCACACGCGAATAGAGCCGGTCAGAGGCTTCCACAGCGGGGGGGGGACGGCGGGACAAGCCGCGGCGGCGGGGGCTGCCCGAGCCCCGGGCGGAAGCGGGGGCCCGCAGCCCCCCAGGACCTGCCGGCAGCAACCGGAGTGGCTTCGCCTCCTCCCGACCCGGCCCCAGGTTCTCACGGCGGGGCACGGCGCGACCGCGGGCAGGACCAACCCCGCCAGCGAACACTCGGCCTTTCGCCAGAGGCCTGCCCGCTCCGGCCCGCCAGGGACTGGGGAGACCGGGACTGGGGAGACCGGGACGGGCGGCCCCAGAGGAACCGGCCCGGGGGAGGCGGCAGCAGGCGGGGGGGATTTCTCACCCGCGGCCGGTCTTTGGAGATAGGGAAGAAGCGGCGGTTGAAGCTGTCGGCGACCAGCACGGCCTGGAGCGGCGGCGGCGGCTCCTCCTGCGGGTCGGGCCCGCGGGCCACCCCCGCACCGGCCCCACGCCTCGCCGCGCCGCGAGCCGCCATCTCCTCACGCTGCCTCCGCTCCCCCCTTCCGCTTCCGGGGCCGTGCCGGAAGCCGCGACGGGAGCTCGGCGGGGACAGAAGAGCGCGGGGCGCGTTCACGGGCCGGCGGAGGCCCCGGTCACCCCGGTTCGGTGGAACCCGGTCCCGGAGAGCGGGACAGGCCCTGCTGGGGTTCGCTCGCTCTGCACGAGCCTCGGAGAACGCGGAGCCCTTCAGGACTCACACCTTCTACCGGGGAGCGGCCCCCAGACCCTGAGGGAACTCTAGGAGCCCACCCGGAGACGCCTCCAGAGAGAGGGGAGGAAAGGAGACGTGGTTTCTGGGGGCGGGAGCGTTTGCCTTTCCCCCAGGCTGGCGGAGCGGCCCCGGTTTGGGTGCTGCAGGTCATGTGCCTGCCTGTGCCCTCGGCCAGGCCTGCTGGTCCCTCCGAACGTGCGTCAGCGTTGGCCTGGCCCTCAGAAGGTGATCGGCCACTGACAGGCCTCAGCGCAGAAAGCGTGTCCTCGGCTGGGTCCCTCCTCTGCTGCCCGGCACAGCCAGCTCGGTTTTTTCAGTGAGAGAAAACCGTGTGCTCACCCCTGCGATCAAACCCAGAGCAAGGCAGAGGTGTTTCACCAGGGAGCTCCTACAGCCCAGCGGCAGGAGGGCCCCATCCAGCGCCGGGGGCTGCAGGACCTGGTGCTGGCTGCCCTGCTGTGGAGACAGGCGTTCGCCGACCCTGCTCCGTCTCCTCACCAGCCTCTCTTGGATTCTTGTTTTCTCCCCACAAGCTGCCCTGCTGTGACTCCCTGCTTCAGTCCTTGCTGCTCTCGGCTGCCAGCAACCCCACGTCCACCCGCTGACTGACCTGCAGAGGCCCAAGGAGCGGACACACAGCTCAGCTGCCATCCCAGAAAGGAACTCGGGGTACTTGCACCTCCACCTCCAAGGCAGGGCCCTTTCCCAGGGTGGGAGGTGGCACACGGTCATCGGCCCAAGGCACGCAGAATGGCCTTTCCCTCCTGGTGATGGGGGAAATTAAGGGAGGCACAACTCAATCACAGACCTACAGCACTGTCCCAGTGTTGCGGGCAGCCTGTACAGCCCCCATGGCAATGCTGAGGGGGTTTTGCTGGGTTGTGAGTGGGAGAAGAGTGTAATGTGCGACATGCAGCATCCCTTTTGATCAGCTGAATTGCCAGTTCAGGACTGACTTAGTAGAAGACAACTCTCCTCTGTCTCCTGAAGGATTCTGCAGCATTGGGTATTCCCTGAAATTTCCCTTATCAGTTAAAGTGTTCAGGCATTGCCTACGTGGTGCCATCTGCGCCCAGTAACTTGTGACTGAGCCCTTGCTGTGCCGCACCTTGTGGCTGAGTTGCTTGACCTTAGCTAGTGGTTTGGAAAACAGCAGCAAGGATGGACACAGTGAGAAAATAGAAATGAGCTGCCCTAGGGAAATAAATCATCCCCATCCTCTTCAAAAATAGGTATCCGCATACCCTTGGGAGTCCTGTTGCCTCAGCAAAGCAGCTAACCCCGGAACAAAAGCTCCCAGATGGTTTCAGCCCAGGGGTTACAGCTTGAGGAATGATCCAAGAGGTAGATTTGTCATTGCCTGAGGGCAGGACAGTATTTTCCTTCCTGCCTACATAGCACTAAGTGCATAAACAGCACCAGAAATCAGGTCTGATCCAGCCTGCACAGTCACCACCCATGTCGAGATCAGGCACACAGAGCTCGACAGGAGAACCAGCAGATTATCTGGCTAATTACATCCTGTTCTCCCCAAATGAGGCGAGTTTCCGAGACAGTGCCCTGGTAAATTGGCAGGAGCGGGGGAAGACAAATCAAGGTAATTGCTAATGAACTGAACTCAAAATCAGCCTGATAAATATTCTTCAGGCTTTGCAGACACATTTCCCTTTGGTTTCACTGGGGACTTGCAGACCAGTCCCCATGTCAGACTTGCACCCAGGCCAAACATTTTCTGAAAGCAATATAGTTCCAGGAGAGCTTTTAAAATTGAAATTAGCTCACTGAAATTGAAATGAGGCTGGATGGGGTCAGACTGGAGGTCCATCAAACCCAGTACCCCACAGGGAAGACCCATAGACTGTGGGGCTTTTTCTTACTGCCTCGTCCTTGGATAGCCCTGGACACAGCATCATGGGGCAGCATCCGCCAGCTCTGGGAATGATGAGCCTGGTGGGAATGCTCTGCTTTCTGAGACGTCCTCCCAGTCCCTGCACATACATTTTTAACCCTTCTCTCTTTTCCGTTTGTTGTCCTTTCTGAGTATTTGGTTGCTCCCTGTCTTTTCCCTCTGCCTAGACGATGGCCATAAGGCATTGCTAAGCCTTGACAGGCAGCTCCAGATTTGGTCCTATTTTAGATGGCTTTGGGGCTCCGTATTCCTCAGGGCTGAGTGGGACCTGTGTCAGGGGGTCCCCAGGGCAGTAAGACTTGCAATGAGGAGGATCACAGGAGGTCTGCATGGAGGAACGATGTACCTAGGACGAGGCTGATTTCCCCTCACATGTCCCACCTGGTGGCCAGCAGTTCTGATGCCCTTGGAGCATCCTTGGGTGCCTCAGCAGAGCTATGGATGTGCGCCATCTCAACTCCAGGTCAGGGATGCAACTAGTGCCTAAACTCAGCTCTTCCTGGGCCATGCCAACCTGGCAGGGAGCCTGGTTTGGTTGGAGCTATCCCCACACAGTGTCAGAGGTGGCAGGGCCGGCCGTGAACCCTGGTACAGGATGTCTGGGATCACGGGGCTGTCCTGACCTTACCCAGGATGGCTGATGCTCACTTGGCAGGTGTAGAGAGGGGTCTGTCTGCCCACAGTGCCCTTGGAGGAGCTCCTGCCCCTGGGAGAAGGGATGGGCAACAGCCGGGACATGCTTAGGTTGTCCAGCTCTCCTGCACGCCTGAATGGCTCTGTCTGACACAAGGTTTACCTGAGCACCGAACCAAGTCCTGCAGGTAAAAAGAAAATGCAGACCACAAGTAAGTCACCAAATGTGAAAGGCAGACCAACTCTGCATCCCGACCCTTTCGCCTCACGCCTCCCTCCCACAGTCTGGGCTCTGGCCAAGCTGACAGCATGGATACTGACTCACAGGCTCTTCCTCCCCTCTTTGCTCATTTGGGCCTCTTTGTGCTTCTCAGCAGAGGGCTTCTGCCAGATGAACTGCTGGGCTTCCTCTGCTCTCCACATCCTGCTGCTCCTGGGTTGGCAGCCTTGAGAAGGGGGCCCAAAGACACAAGGCCATCCTGTCTGTGCCCCCCTAGGTTTCCACCCACCCTGGGTGCTGCTCACAGACCTCCCTGGTGGCCCTTTCTGCCAGTGAGATGCTGGGCACAGCATCACTCACTGGCTAACGGGGAGGACACATTGCTGCTGCCCAAGCTCTGGGCTGCCCTACGTTTTGTGTTGCCCCCATGCCAGGTGGGATGTGCAACGAGAGGCAGCGGCTGCACTAGCACCTCCCCAGAATATGGAGACGGGGTGAGGGGAGCACCTTGCGAGGAGCTGAGCTTTCGTGGTGAGCAGAGCACAGCAGGGGTTGCTGATAGGGGATGCTCATGTTGTGCCGCTGGGTACCACGCAGGTATGCCAAGCTGAGCAGGCTCCCCACAGGTGGCACAGGTCTCCCTGGAGGGACAGGGGACAGCAGAAGCACCCCACTCCTTAGAGAAGGGACGTGCACGTGACGGTCTATCTGCCACTGACCAGCCCTGCCTAGAGCTCGGGAATCCGAAATGAGAGGAGCGTCAGGGGAAGCACAGCAAAGTCCCAGAGTCAGCGTCTCTCTAATTTACTTCTTCCCCCAGGCTTTTTCTGGTCGCAGGCTCTCCCCTCACAGGTACAGACTGGGCTGTAGGCTACGTTGCCCTGGATATTTCAGCTCAGTTTCCAGCCCTTTACAAGCCTTGCTCCAGTTTCTCCCCCTTGCAATGGTTTTGCTCTCTCCCCACAGCTTCAGCAAGCAGCAGCTACTTCCACACTCCTTAGATAGCTCTTGGATGAAGTCTGTGTGAGGGGATGCATCTTTCTGGACACTGCTTCCACCATCCCTCACCTGCTGCTCTCCTGAGGAGAAACACTAGCCCCAGAGCAATGGTGCTGACGTCCAGCTACCAGACATGATCTCACCACGGTGCAGATGCAGGGGCACGGATGTGCTGCTCCTCTGCTTCGCTGCTCACGCTCTGGCTCCATCCTTTGCTGATGCATCTCTCTGGTCACTTTCAGAGGCTGATGAGGCTGTAGGCATGGCAGGCGCAGGTTCCTCAGCAAGGACACCCTACCCAGGGTGGGAAATGAGTCAGCGGCCATCTGGGCTTGGCACGTGCTCCAGCCCCGGGGACGGCAGCCTCTGGAGGCAGCCACCCCGCGTGACCCCAGAAGCTGCTCGGGTCTGAAGAGCAAAACACATTTCCCATGGGGGACGGTGCTGGAGCTGTCAGGGGAACCAGCGCTCCCGGTCACGTGGGGATCACCTTCTCCCTGAGCAAGGCTCCTGAGTCTGCAGACTAATGTTGCCCCTGCCCTTTCTATATTCCTTATTCACACACAACTTTTTGCACCGCTGCTACGCTGGCGACATCTCCTCCCCTGGGGTCCCTGGCCTCCAAAGCCTGCCTTCGTCCAGGGTTTGCCCCCAGCTTTGCGCTCCTGTTTGGCTCTGCAAATGGCAATCACGCCACGTGAAATGAGGCATCAGCCCACAAGCAGGTCAGATCCTTTTCCCCAGTTCAGGGGTGCACGAGGGGGGAGGTAAGACAGCTGCCTCCTCTTTTCCCCGCTAACCTTTTTCCAGCTTTGATCCATGTGGATTCCTGTAGCAGGAGAAGCTGGGAAGAGCCCTTCCCAAGCAGGTATGTAAGGGTAGCCCAGAGAGACTCACACTGCAGTAATAAACATACCTAGGAAGGGATGCTTGGGCTGAGCCAGAGAGAAAATGATATCTCCTTTGAAAAGACTGAGCAAGACGTGGGGCTGGGTAACCACAAATTTGGGACTGTGGGGATGGGCAGGGACATGCCATGCTACAGAGGGTTAAGGGACAGGACCTGGTGTCACCTGCATCATGAGAAGGGAACCCATGGTGCCAAGTCAGGGCTGCCAGGGGCAAGGAGGCAATTCCCTGGCTCTGAACAGCCAGGGGAGATAGCCAGGAGACGGATGGCTGGCCACTCTCTGGCCCAGGGCCTCATTTCCAGAGCTCTCTAGCTGGCTCCAGCCCATACCTCCATTCCCACCTGGGGGCCTATGGCACCGACACAGAGCAGCCACCAGCAGGAATCGTTGCTCTGCTCCTGCTCCGTTGCTCTGAGATGGGGCTGTTCCCCTCCCCTGTGCGAGGGCAGAGGCAGGGTTATTCCTCATCCCTCATCTTGTCCAGGGGAGGAAAACGGCTCTTGCAGCACCCGCTCTGCCGCAGCCCCAGCCCTGCCTGGGGGAGATGCCGAGGGAGGAGTTGTCCGTCCCTCTACATTCTCCCCGCTGCCGCACCAGATGCATCATTTCAGGGGGAGGCAGCCCCGCTTCCCACCCCCTCAACTGCCAGAAGGAGAGGGAGCTTTGCTGGAGGCACAGCTATCTCCGCTCTCATCGAGGCCTTTCCTGCAAGGGCCCTGTTCAGAGGAGAGAGCACGTTTCCTTTAACCCTTCACTCCCCACCAGCCTGGAGCTCTGCAGGAAAGGCACATGTATCAGAGCTCTCAGCCCAAGGGCCTTCATGTTTCCACAGCTGGGACCTAAGCAATATTCAGTGGCTGTGCCATTTCAAGGATCCATTCAGTTGTTCACGCTCCCAGAGTTTTTTTTTTTAGAGCTTTGTGTTGGGGCTGCCTTAAGATCTAATTAATAAAGAGAGAGAAGGGGAACGTTCTCAGGGGAACTCAGCGGCCCCCTTCCATCACATCAAAGCCAGGGAGAGATCACGTTATCTTGACAGATGTTTTACACTACAGATCTGGTTACTGAACTTATGTTTCCCATGGACTCATTCCAACACTTCTTTTAATTTGTCAGGGATATATTTCAAACTGTAATATGCACATGGTTGCAGAAAAGTAGAAGGAAGTAGCTGATTAATGACCTTTTTCCTGGTAGTGTAGATGTGCTGGTTCCAGCTGTAGTTGATACCAAAGAAAAGGTAATACACTGGAAACCAGAAAAAAAGGTGAAGTCTCTTGGATTAGAGGTTCCTTCTTCTGTTTCTTCCAAGTCAAAGCAATTAATAATGCTATAATGCAGTGTGCTAAGCCATGTGATGAGCGTCTATACCTAAGATATGCTGAGGAATTCACGCAGTGCTCCCACCACTTTTCTGTCACATCAGTGGGAGTATTAGGCCCAGGCAGCTGAGATACCTTGTCTCTGGGAGCAGCTTCCCAGCCTCCACTTATCTGCGGCGCTTTCCTTCCAGTGCTGGCTTGGGTGCTCTCAACAGATGTACTACTTCTTTTCGTCCTTTTGCAAGCAGCCACAGTCTGAAGCACTGGGGACACCACCAATCACAAGGTTTGATACCTGCCACCTTGCGGTTATCAAACTTGTTTCTTGCTTGATGCAGTCACCCGAGATGAAATGAAATTATTATTTCCATGGGGCAGGAACTCGCCGCCTCCTCAGCAACCAGAGAGCTCCTGACCCAGTCAGGCTTGATGCACTGTCCGAGCCGGGCTGGAGTGCCTCTGGGCACACTACTCCCAGAGAGGGGCTCCAGGCACAGCTGCAGCGCCAATACTATAAATGGGAATAAACACTCTTAGCAGCATCGTCATAGTCAGCTTTGATCCTTGGCCCTTAGAGATAACCCTCGGGTAGAGCCATGTGTAAAGACCTGGCTTGGACTTTGAAGGGGTGTCCGCAATGACGTGAAGTGCAACACAGGGCAAAGGCGAGCCCAAAGACACCATGGCTGGATGAGAGTCCAGAGGACCCAGCTGTAAATGTGCAGGCAGGGCTCAACGTCCCCTGCCCTGTGGCTGGACGTCCCTGCACAGAGACATCACCCAGACCTGCTCTTCCCTGTAGGTGACCCAGGTGTTCAGTGAAAAACTTGATCTAAATTGTATCTCTGCCTGCAATCACAGGACATCAGAGCGTCATCTGATGAATGCCTGCAGTAAAATGTGTTTTAAACCGTACCTGTGCATTCCTCTGTGCAAATCACTGCAAACACGCTGAGGAAACAGAAAAGCGACAAACCAACATTGAAAGTTGGACTTGATTCGTATCAGACTGTAGCCTTTTTAAGTGCACTGCGGGGAGCAGGCCCTGGCATTTTTAAAGACAGAGGAGGCAGCAACAGGATTCACAAAGACCGTGCAATGCTTGAGCTCATTTTTCCCACCCACATGAAGAGCTGCTGTATTTTCAAAGCAGGAGCAGCTGGTGATCGATGCTACACGCGCCTCACTGACAAGGAGCTGGGTCTGAGCGTGGTGTTTTCCATTAGTTCAAACTGGCTCAATCTTCTGTCTTTACGAGGAAGCCAGATGCTGCTCACAGGTGGGGAGGATCCTTAGCACAGTAGTGGTTTGAGACCTTGTTCTGCTTTTCATACAGTGGCTCTCCGTTGCCTCTGTCACATGGTTTCCAGCAGTCATGCGTTTTGTAGGAGGAGGAACTGAGCCATGAGTGTGAGATGTGACACAGTTGTGGTCACAGAACAAGCTGGTGACCACCCCAGAATGGAGCACCGTCGCCCTGCTCCCATCCTGTAACCACACGCTGGAGGAGGTGGTCCTGCTGCTTCCAGTCTTCACATCCCCCAGCTCCCACATGCTGCATTCCCAGTCCTGGGGAGAGGGCATGGGGGATCTGGAGCCTGGGCCACTCTTTGCTCATCAGTAGTAGGTTGGGTTTGTTATGCTAAGTGTTGTGGGGCTGTGATCTGCATTAACCAGGCTGCAGATCCTACAGCTGCTTCCCACGCCTCGAGCATCGGCCTCATGTCTGCACCTGCGGCTGGGAGCATTCCTGCCTTCCTGCACCGCAGGGGAGAGCAGCACGCAGCAGCCGGAGGCTTCGTCTCCACTTGACCCGACTAAGCCACCATTGCACACGGGGCTTTTCTTGTTAGTGGCTCAGAAACAGCCAGGGGAACCCCCTGGTCTGCAGAACGTGGGACAGTCAGGTGACAGGGCTCTGTTCGGCAAAGCAAACCTGCTGTAGGTATACGCTTTCCTCTCGGGGAATTTCTGTGCCTTAACAAACAGCCTCAAGGTTTCAGACTGATCAGTATTTCCTTTTGGGGTACATCTTCACTGCAAGCTTCACCTCGGCTAACCAGCCTGTTGCCTAGGCTTTGTCCCACATTTTTTGATGTCCCTCAATGGCGGTCCCCATGATCCCACCGGCTGGTGCAATGAGACGAGACATGAGCGGGTGCTGAGCCCCGTCCTCCTTGTGCTGGGGCTCTAGTCCATCGCTCAGAGGCCAATAGCCCCCAGGATACATGTGCCAGTCCCCCGGGGAGCCTGGGAAGGGGGGTGGTGGCAATGCACAGAGGGGAGCACGGGGCTCCCCAGGACACGAGCAGCTGGGTGTTGTGGCGGCTTGGCAGAATGGCTGCTGGTGCTCAGGCGGTGCTTCCTGAGGAAGCACGAGCAATTAGCTCAGCAAAACAAGATGCACACAGGGGGGTTGTCTCAGGAGCCCCTAGGAAACCAGTCCTGCTCTTCCTGGGGGGAGAAAGCAGGAGACAACTGTCCCTGCTGCCTTCTCCCCCAGCAACAGAGCAGAGCAAGTCTCCCCAAGCCCTGCTGCTCTGAGTTTCCCCTCCCATTGCTGCCTGGACACAGAGCTGCCTGCCTTCCCCTGTGTCTCCCAGAAACAGCTCCTGGTCCCTGTCACGCCTCGACCCTGGGAGCAGCCACCCCAGGACCTGGGAGACCCCCAGCCCCAGCTGCAGCGGCAAGGACAGAGCTGTGTTGGGCTTGCACATTCCCATTTTTTCCAGTTTTCAGCTGCACAGTGATGGTCCCAGAGGCCCAACGCACTCTGACCTTGGCTGTCCTCCTTTGCTTCTAAAACTGGCTGATCACACTGGCGAGCTCCAAAATTGGCATCCCAGCCAGCCTTTTCTCCGCCACATGGGATTCCGGGCACCACCAGGGGCTCCCAGCATTTTTAATTATTTTTCTCCTTTTTTTGAAGCCCTTTTCGTTCATGCTGCTTGTGGTGTTTCCAGTGGGACAGAAAGCTCCTCTGCCCTCGGCTGCTTACTGTGTGCTCGCTGAGGCTGGCCCATCCTTCCCATGCACCTCGGAGGGATGCTCGGGAGCGCGGGGGCAAACGCAGGCTGGCAGTTCCCCAGCAGCATGTGCTGGGCTGGGGGACAGAGGACGCACTGTGGAGAAGCCCAAGGGCTTGAGAACATGTGGGCCAATAGAGACCTGGACTCCCACAGCAGTGGCAGTCCCTGCATCGCCTTTCTGACAGACCCGCTGCCGGGCACCAGGGAAACATCCCGTCATCCCAGGAGTGTGGCTGTGCAGAGGTGAAGTGTGTAATGACCAGCTGAGCTATTGTCAGCAAGCATCTCCAGAGAGGATGACAGCGGGTGGTGAGAGAGCTGATGGCACGCATGAACCGTGTCCCGGGGGAGCAGGGAGCAGCAGAGGAAGGGGTCATTGCTACGCAGCATCACCGAGACCTTGGATGGATGCTGACAGGGTCACTGCACAAGGGATGTAGGAAATCGGGAGGGTTTGAGGGAACAGGCGGGAAGACACAGGTACTGGCAAGTTCACCATCTGCTGGAAGATCAAAGAGATGGCGCTTGCCCGTGCCTGATGCACGCACGCCTGGTGCAGCAGGAGCTGCTGGAGGAGCCGCAGCGCTGTGGGTGCCGGCGGGGAGAGCAGCAGGAGGCAGCGCCTCGCACACTTAGACAGGGCTGTCACAGCTGTTTTTTCACAGCATGTCCTGATGGTGCCCATCGAGCGGGCCTTGCACGGCCACCCCAGCAGCCAGCTGTATGAGAACCATGTCCCAGCCCAGAGACCTTGCCGCCAAGCCTGGCCCTGCTGTTTCCACACCCCTGGGAGCAGGGACACCTTCACCCCGGCGAGCCCACCGCTCTGCTTTCGCAGAGGCGGGGAGGAGGGGACGGAGCGTGCCCTGCCCTGGCCGCGGGCTGTGACCGTGTCCCTCCTCATGCTGCGTCATGCCCTGGCCAGCACCTACGCGTTTGGTGAGGTTCAGACCAGTTCCCCCACCACAGCCTGTGTCCAGTGCAGCTCCGGCCACCGCTGCTTGGACAGCCCTGTCCAGCTCCCGAAAAACAGCCTGAGCTGAACACACCGCTCTGACCTGGCCGTTGTCCTCTCCTGCTCTGGCCTGGGGACAGTCCTGGGCTGCTCTCGGGGAGGGGCTAGAGGAGCTTCTACCACACTTTTATCGCTGCAGACCAACCAAAGCCACTACTCCAGGTCTGCAGATTATGGGGAGTAGCTGACAGGAGGTAACTCAACCCAAGACAGAGCAGTACAGCTGGGACGCATCCCAGCTCGTTAATGCTCACTCAGACACGTCTCCAGCTTCGTTACTGAAGCACCATTTGGCCTTTCCTCTAACTCCACCAAATAGCCGGCTGTACAGCGCAGCCACGGCTCGGTCTGTGGTGCCTGTGGGAGCAGTGGACTCCAGATGGACCAGGGCTGCAGGTTGGTGTTGATTACTCATTAACTGTGGGTGTGGTGGAAGCTGTCATAGGTCTGTGTCAGCTTCTGCCCTTGAATTGATCTTGTCCTCGCAATCATCGGGTTTGTAGATTGAGATGTACTGCCTTGAACTTGTTCTCCGTGCTGGATTACACTTTAAACGTTGCAACACCTTTGAGACCTTCTGGCTTTTCCCTTTTAGGAAAAAAAAAACAACAACCAACCAGTTTTGACTTAGTTGCTGCTAATTGTGTTGGGAGGGTGTTACTTGTATCCTGTTCTCCCAAAGCCCAAAGAAAGTAGCATTTGGACAAGATGGTGTGCTTTCTCCGTGCTCTCTCCTCCCAACCTGAATGATGAATTACAAACCAATTTTAATCTGTGTGATACAGCACAGTATAGCAGCTTTTACTCCTGCACTCTGACAAGCAGAAATGCTGCAAAAATAGATCAGGATGATCAAAACCTAAAAATAAATATAAAATAACACCGAAAGGCATTTGTTGCAAAAGCCTGGCTATTTGTAGAAGCTTTTGAGAACAAGAGTAAAGCCCCGCCAGCTTGGCCAGGAAGGTTCACCATCCCACAGGAACCCAAGGGAAGGTGATGGGTGGTGGTGCCGCTGTGTGGAGCGGTACCTCTGCCTGGATTAGCCCAGGAGCCTTATCCTCGGAAACACAATCATCATGAGTGCCCACTCTGCTCACAGTTCTGCACAAATATCAAGCCAGTACAGTTCGTTTGCAGGAAACCTGAATGCACAGGTGATAAGATATTAATGAACTTCTGCCTAAAACAGGTCAGGAGGAAAGGGAAAGATTCGTCCTTTCTCTAGGTCCAAACACATCACAACCCTCTTCTGTATTTTCCCGGGGAGGGTGGGGAAATCACTGCTCCCCCGCCGCGCTGTGGGAGCTGGCCTCCGCTCTCCCCAGCTTCTGATCTGCAACACGGATTGTTCAGCACTGAGGCAACATAAAGCACAGGGACTCGCGTGTCTGAATGAGTCATTTGCAGAGCTGCTAGCACAATGAGGCTGCAGTAACAAAAAGGTGGGAGCTCGGAGAGGGGCTGTGCTGCGAAGCGAGGGGTCCCTGGGGTGTTGCTTAGGTCTTGAGCATCCTACAAGGTCCCGTGCCCCACATGCCTCACAAATCAGAGCATCCACATGGGAAATGCTGAGTTCCAGGAGGTGGTTGGCTCATGGCACTGAGCTTTTTACACCCCGACCCTGCTAACCCCTTTCTGTGCAGCTACGACTGTGATGGGGGAGAGGGTTTGCTACCAGGTCCGTATGGGAGGTTACTGCAGCTCCCTGCCGCGGGTGTGGATGGGGCTGGGCAGGCACAAAGCGGGTTCGGTGGGGAGTGCACAGCCTTGTGAAGCTCCAGCGGGCAGAGAGGTGCCGGCGCCGCATGGACAGGTCTGTCTGAGCTGGTGCTGCTGCAGGGAGCTCAGGGGGGTGCTGTCACCAGCAGCAGGATTTTTAGGAAGACTTGGGCACTAATAGCACTAAATATGTGCAGGGAACTCCTCTTGTTCTTCAACGCAATGCCATGAGCAGATCCATTAGATACCATAACTTCTAAACTAAGGGCAACCATACCTATTTCTTGCTATAGCAAGTAATGAGCTATTATACAACAACATTATTGCTGATTATTAACTTCTTTGCAGGAAACGGGACTGTAGTTTTCAATGGACAAACCCAGCCCACTGATGTCCCGAAATAGTCTGTGTGCTATTGAGATTTAAGAGGGGAATGGTTGAGCAAGTCACAGCAGTCCCTGACAGCCCTGTTACAGGTACCACAGTGGCTCTTGCCTTCCTCCTGGTCTCCTTAATGGGACATTAACTCTGGAGCCTAAGGATGATGGACTGAGAATGACTATTCTCAGTGATCTTCTTGTTGGTGCTTTTGCCACAAATATTTTCCTCTTAAACCGTGAAGGTGGATATAAGATATAAAGGGAAATGAGTAGGGATGTCTCTCCAGTCTTCAGCTGTTGGCAGCCTGTACCTATCTGCCAAGCTGCCCACATGGGTTGGTGGCTCCTAGCAAAGAGAAAGCCCAGCTGAGGCTAAATTGTTGCCGTAGTGGCAATAATGAATAATTATTGCTGCAGTGCAATGGGAAACCTTTCGGTCTGCTCTGAGAGCTCAAAGTCCTGAACAGACAGGCTGCGTGTGGGAGGAAGACCTGGAAATGACGGACAATAAAAGATCGGGCACCACACAGAGATGGAGAATCAGGAACAAGCTGATGCATGCAGTCTCTCCAGACCTCACTATTTCTGGACTTGTTACGGTTTGCAGTGCTGCGGGCTAAATTTGAGGTCATGGGACTTTTACTTGAGCCATCCAATTAATTTCTGAGTTCTGGACTTCACGGCTGAGAGCTCTGATCAGTGAGAGAGTAAAAAAGCACCAGCAAGCGTAACAACTGTCAGCATGCACATCAGGAGGGACTGAACCCAGGAAACTCGTCCCAAAAATGCAAGCCTCAGCAGCCAGGACCGAGCGGGGAAGGGCAAGAAGAAGATGTCCTCTGTGTATGAGGAGATTTGGGGAGAGAGGGAAGAACAGCTCTCCACGGGGGTGTCTGGACTCGTGTCATCCACTTCCCTCCACTCTGATGGAAGCATGTTGTGTCCCCAGCCTCGCAGCGCCCACAAACCTAGTCAGAGGCGAGTGGCTCTGCTCCTGTTAGCCCAAGGCGTCTCCTAGTGTTCCACATATCCCCATGGACATCAGTCCAACCACATCTTGCTGCTTCTCTGGGCAAAGAGAAAAGCTGTTTTGTCCTAGTGCCTCATTGCAATGCTTTGCCAGCAGTAGAATGGAGACTGCACCACCCCACTGCTCCCACCCAACCTGCAACCAGTGTCTGCTGGGCTCACTGGGCAGAGCATCCCATTGGCACATGAGTAACTCTGCTTCACTCTTGCGTGTGTCACAGGGTTTTGTGTGGCTGAGATTCTGGTCTTAATTGCAGTGCTGTGACCCCAAACTAGTGCTCGGAACATCTCCTGGAAGGATTTCTCTTTGTTTCTGTCCAAGATCCAGCTCAGTTAGGTCACCTGGGCAGCACGTACTCCATATTCCCCAGGAAGCAGAAGCAAGTCCTCAGATCCCATGGGGAAAGAAGTGGTAGGACAGTTGGATAAATAAAGGCTATCCCTCCCACAAACCGAGCCTTGGTTTTCCTGGTGGACTTCGCAATGCTCCACTACCAATGGCTCAAGTCAGTTTGTTTCAAGCATTGCTTCAAATTTTTTGCTGATGTTTGTTTTGGGGTGTGGGGGAGCAGACACCGTACACCTCTGAGAAGACTCATTGTCAGGTGTCACTTCCTCGCCCACGGAGTCTGCCAGCCTCGGCTCTGAAGCTGCCGCGAGCTCTTTGCTCTGGCTGTGCTTTTCTGACTGCAGTCAGGGCTGATTATGGCAAATCCCAGATCTTGAATCAGGGCAAGTTTTAATACTGTACAGGCCTTGTTTATGTAACATCTCCATCCCGCAGGGGCGAACCCGGGGCTGGCAGCACTAAAAGCATTAGCTGCTGCCACTGGAACTAAAGATGCAACTCCTCTGGTTGGTAGCACCCGTACATTCACATTCTTTAGAACGAATGCTGGAGGAGACTCGTGACACACTTAAAAGTGGGTTATGCCTACGTACGCGTTTTCCTCCCACCGCCATACTAAGGGAGTACATGCACTCGCAGGACCACAGGTGTGAAAACACGGCTGATGCTGCCGCCAGCCCATCACCCAGAGCTAGCCTGAGCGTACACAGCCTTATTTACCAGCACAGTTTCCTACTAGCACTCACGCCCTCCCTTTTACTCTCAGATCTTCTCCAGCACTGGAGAAATAGAGGACAGAGCGAGTGTAGGCAGGGCCCTGGCTCCATCGGCTTAAACAACACTCTGCTCATCTTCCCTAGCACATTGTGCAGCCACTGTGGCATAATGGAGGCTCACGTTTCTCTTTCCCTCTAGGCACATGATGCAGAGCTTTTAGGCTTCAACGTGTCATCAGCTCAAAAACTTTACCTCTGAAAAGCAGCTCTGGTCGTCTCCACAGCCCAGAGGCCAAAGACGGGCTCGTGCTCAGAACAATCGCAGCTCAACGCCCAAAAATACCACACAAGTGACTCACCTTGAAGCTTTAACACAGTTTAATTCTTGCCATCATTTACACTTTGTCCTTTCCTTATGCTGTTTAACTGCCTTGCTCAGTAACTACACATCTGTTTAGCAAAGGTCTGTTTAATGACTGTTCAGAGACTTACTCTAAGTTGCCTCCTGGTTTCTGTCTTAAAATACACCTTTAGCTGGGACATAGCATTTATAAAGCATACAGTGTACCTTGCAGCTTCTTTCCCAATAAAATCTCAGCCAAACCAATCTGAAATTGCATGATTGTGAGTCCTGGGGAACAGACTGCAGAAAAATGCAGCAGCCATGTGCGCTCTCAGCTGCCGTACCGCGGGAAGGGCTCTGCTTCTGCGCGTCTGTCAGCTCTCCTGTCCCAAAATGTTAGAGCACCTGCAATAGAGCTGATGCTCATTTTTGCCAGAAATGGGAGTTGGAGTGCCGCAGGATGTGTCACGGAGCTCTGAAGGGATTCTCTGGTACCTTAAGCGTGTCCTTGAATTGCTGCTTGCATGGTGACATCTTTTACCTGTACCGCTGGCCTGTGGGCTTGGAAGGAACATTCTGGGTCCACTTTTACTTCCAGATCCCCATCTCCCATCTTTACCCGAGTTTATTTCAGCTTTTCTATCAAATTGACTCTCACAAACGTTCCCGACAGGAGAGCCAGGACTGCAGTGCAAACAGGCGCTCGTTATATAAACCACTTAAATGATACATCAGCCAAATTTGGCTGGTGGAAAGAAGATGTCACATGGGGACAGGGTATTTAAACACAGCGGGGAGAGGCTACAGCTCGGGGTTTCTTAAGGATACTTATAGCCCTTTGCGAGAGGAAATACAGCTGCGCCCGCTCCTCCGCACCGAGCTCCCCGGGTGGCGTCTCCCCAGGCCGGGTCTCCGGCGCCAGGGGAGCCAGGCCGCTGCCGCCCCTCAGCCCCTTCCCCGGGAGGAGCTCGGCCGGGAAAGCCCCGGGGCAAGTTCGCAGTCCCTTCACCCGCTCCGAATCCCTTCGGAGGGGCACAGCGGGGGCTCCCCTGCCCCCCGCCGGGTCCCGCTCCCAGCCGGGCTCGATGCAAGCGGCGCGGCGGGGCCGGGGGGTGACGCCGCCGCCCAGGGAGCCAGCGCCGCAGCCCCGCAAAGGTTAAGCCCCGGATTAGGGGCAGCGGCGCTTCCCCCGGCCCAGCCGCTGTAAATGACCGGCTGCAACGGACAGGCGCAAACCGAGGAGCCGCCGCCGCTCCTGCTCCGGCCGCCGCAGCGGACCGGCACCGCCCTGCGGCAGCGCCGGCGGGACGGGGGCGCGGGACGGGGGCACCCCGAGGCCCGCTCGTCCCTCCCCATAGCGCGGCCGGGCCGGGAGCGGGG
>KZ506471.1:151376-194062 GCA_002844005.1 Limosa lapponica baueri
GACAGTCCACCAACACCCCCAGGTCCTTTCCTGCTGGGCAGCTCTCCAGTTCTTAGTTATCCCTAAGCAAACTGGGACAGTTAATCCTATTCTTCCCCAGCCCATACAAACTAATAACTGATCTTGTTTTGAAACAACAGTCCTTCAATGAAGTCTCTTAAATATTTTATAGTTGCTGTTCATCCTGGAATTGTAATGTGAAGAATGCTTTAAACACTGAGCAGAACTGGTGATCGTATAATTCTCCTTCTCCCTGTGTGCCCACCGGTCCTATTGTGCAGGTCTGTTACCTTCCCGTTTCCCTCTCCTTACTGGGAGCTTGAACGAAGGCGTGAGGAGACCTTCTGAGTCCAAGGGGGGGAGTCCTTGTTCTGCACCATTGCCAGCTCAGAGTTCTCTACTACTTAAATAAAACAACTTTAACAATAAATCAACTGTGGTAGCTTTTGTTTTCTATATCAGCTGCAAGGATTAATGAAAGAAGCCTTTATATGTCTGCTCTAGTTTCTTGTCAGGTAATGGTAGGACCAGGGCAGATGCAGCTTCTCCCCTGCAGTGATCTGGGCCCTGGAAGATGCTCTGCCTTATGGAAGAGGAGACGATGGTTGGGGAGGTGGGGTTTGGGTCATATGTTGACTGTGTACACATCAAAGTATTTCTCTGCAAGATGAGTAAGGGATGGAAAAATCTGTTTTGCTTGGTCTCCGGGCTTGTCTGGTTTTGCTATTATCATCTGATGTTACAGTTGTCAAACCAATGAATTCCTACCTTCTCTATTAAATATGAGATTGCCTGTGTGGCAGGCCAGGATCTCTCTGGGTTTTTTTTGTTTTGTTTGCTATTCCTTCCCATACACAACACAGCTGCCTCCTTTCTCTTTACCTGCTCCCCATCCTCAGAGATAAATGCCCACGTTGGCTGCTTAGCAGGCTTTCAGAAGTGTCTTTCTGCTTCACATATTAGAGTTTGCTTGCCTTTCTGTGTCGCGTTCCTGATGCCCTTCTTGCTTTGTACAGAATTTCTGTCTTGCTTACCTCTGACGTTGTGTATATTTGATAGCTTTGTAACTTGGATCCTAAATTTTCTATATTTTCGTGGCCTTCTCACATGACCTCAGTATGTGGATTGTGTAATTGGTACCGTGATTTGCTAACAAGCAAATCTTTTTCCTTGCCCTTAAGCAACTTATTTTCCTCACCTCACCCGGACTTTCTGTCATGACACGTCTTGAGCCAATGCCGCGGACGGAGTGATTAACTTCACTAGTTAGAGTGAAGTAGTGAAATATTTATTAAGGTGAAACAGTAGTAAGTGTGATAAAACCAGTAGTAAATGCGATAGTGTTTTACGAGATTCGATGGCAAGGTACACTCTATTATTTACTGCATAGAGGACAGGGTCAGACAAGCTGTCAGGGAGACCCTCCCGTTGAGTCACAGGGTTCAGAAAGGACCCCCTTGCTTTCTAAACTTCTCAGAGAGGAGTCCGGGTGCGGCTGGATCCAATCCTAGTCCCAGACTTGGTCAACGGTTTATGTCTAAAGGATTATATCTGCGCAATCAATCCTTTACATTACTTAGCTAAGATTTCAAAGTTTAGCATGCTATTAGTCACTTACCGAGAATCTGTTGCGGCAAAGAATCTCTCAACTCGAGGAGCAGAACCTTAAGCGAGCGTCCTCACTAAAGGGGAGATCCTGGCGTGCAGCCCGCTGCCATACAGGAGAGCTCCAAGGGCTCTTGGGCTGTCCACTATTTATAGGGTAAGATAATTGACCTATAGTCATATTCTCATGGGAACAACATTTCTAGGTCCCCGCTCCAGACAGTATTTTGACTATGTTGCCAGCCATCCCCCAAGGTCCAGGTGCAAGTTATCACAGCTGATGTTGTGATGGCCATGGTGGCCAAGGCCCGAGCAGGAGCTGGAGGGGGGGAGGAAGCAGAACAGGGAGAGCACACTGCCACAGCCAACTATGTCATCTTTCTGGCTCTCATGTTGCCTTATGCTCTAGCCATTGCTATGACCAATTTTTTGGCCAAGGAAGTCATGATAATGGGTGCTGGTAGGGTTTTGTTGCTCTGGAGTCGCAGAAGGTCAGAGAAGAGGTATGCTCTCTGGTGGTAGCACCGGCTGCACTTTGCTTACCGCCTCTCTGGAGCTGTTTGTGGAGGTGCAAGGACAAGACAAGATCGTGTGTGTAGTGATACTTCCACAGTGCTCCCCATGTTCCTGGGGACTGCCCATAGGATTAAAAGTTTAACTGTTTTCCTCACCTGTTAACGCTCCCAGTCATCTGTTGCACCCAGGTGTGCCACGGCTTCATGAAGTGGGGAGTGCAGAACCGTTATCCTCTGCCCATGGCTTCAGAAAGTTGTTTAGAATCTACCAGGTATTAGTAAGGTGCTGGGTAAATGATTGCTGTTGCCTTCTGTCATACATTTAATAAGCCATTATATGCTTATCCTATGTAAGTTTAATTCTCCCATTTTTAGTCCATTTATGTATTTGAACTTCACAGCATCCTATGACAGGCTGGACAGGGCTTTGAGCAACCTGGTCTGGTGGGAGGTGTCTCTGCCCGTGGCAGGGGGATTGGAACTCGATGATCTTTAAGGTCCCTTCCAACCCAAACCATTCTATGATAGAGAGTTCTAAATATAAGTATGCCTGTGTGAAAAACATTAATTTCACTGGGTGTCCCCGGTTCTTTTGCTGTAAGAACAGCTGGTGATTATTCCCTAGTTCTATTATTCATGCCATTCATGGCTTTACGGACCTCTCAAATACCTGTGCCCTGCCTTTATTCCTCTGTTCCATCCAGCTGAAAAGTCTTAACTTTATGCTTGTGTGGAAGTTGTTCCAATCCCAACTGTTCTCATTGCTCACAGACAGTAATTTTAAGTATAATACCCTTTTTGAACTGAAGTGACAGGGGACTGACTCTGGTGTTCAAAAAGGAGGCAAACCCTAGGTTTTTAAGTGGTATGGTAATGTTTCCTGCTTTATTCTTTGTGTCTTTTGTAACAATTCTTTATTGCCTTTTTGATGATGCTGAGTAGTGAGCTGCTGTTTTTCAGTAAATATCTGAATGATTCCCTCCCTTCTGGTTAGCGATATCTGGTTTAGGCTTGTTTTGCTTCTGTGAGCATTTCTTTAGAGTTATCAACGCCGTGTAGTATCACCTGGTTCATTGCTTGTATTGGTGTATTAAGAAGTTGCTGAGCTAGAGGAAGTGCTGTCTTGATTTCTGTTTGATAGTGCAGCCGTGATTTATTAGACATTTCTTTCAAGAGCAGTGCTGGAGCCTCTTATGTGACATTACCAATGACTTCTTCAAGGTTTTAGTTTCCCAGAAAACTGTATGTGCTTGCAGGCAATCAGGGTACTACCAGTTGATGAGCACCAGAAAAAATAATGGGGATTCAGAAACCTAAATTAACAGTGTGGAGAATGTGGGGAGGTTTTGTGCTTCAGTCTTTTGCCCTAGAAGTGCATTGTAGAACTGCTTAGGAGTATCATTTCTTCCTGATAACCTCTATGCTTTGAAGATTTTCTAATGGGACACGGTATTATATGGTCTTTCTTGGAATCTTAATTGTACAGTAGTGCAATGCATTTGTTTCTTGGTAGTTGTGTCTGTGGGATTTTGACAGCCTTGCCCAGCTGGAGGAGAGCAATGTTCTCGGGTAGGGGTTTGTGTGTATAATTGCCTGTATGGCAAGACATTGTAAAGCCCTTTCAGAGGCAGTGCCCCAGTCTCTTACCAGGGCATCTTTTCCACCTTTGCTGAGAGGATTCTGTTGCGCAGCTCTTGAGAGTTTAATTATTTTTCACAGTGAGCATTTAAGAACATTATCTGTGGGCTGCCTAAAAATACAGTATCTTGCAATTGTGCTTTCTTATTAAAAAGCTCTTCTTGTATATAAGTGATGAAAAACTTTTATGCTGATGAATACAGTGCTTTTGGTTTTGGAAGAGTTGTTGGTTTTTTTTTTTTTTTAACTTTCAGGCATTTTTTGTGTGCTCTGAAAAACAATGATTCTGCAAATAGCCTGTGGCATCACCTAGGAACAAGTGTGTTATCAGCAATAGAGTGTTTGGGCAGATCTGCTCTGGCAAAGGGTAACACAGAAAACGATCTGAATTCCTCTGCTGTAAGCAGAAAACCAGTGAGGAAAGGAAAACTTCTCCCCACTACTGAGTCCTTTGAGACATCTTTGGCAGGTCCTATATTAATGCTGATTTGGGTGGATTTAGTAAGGTGTTATTGCCCTTAATGAGTCAGTAATTTAATATAAATTCAGTGAGAAGTCTTTTAATTCAGATTTCAAGTGTTGCATTTTTTTTGAGGCACTCCACATGTTGTAATGTTCTCTTATTTTCTTACTACTTTGCTATCTTATTTTGTAATCATCATTTTAGGCTTAGTGAATGAGTTCCTTGAGATCAGGACCGTGGATCGTTGACAACGTACTTAGGCACTATTTACAAACTTTGGTTAAACAAATAAAGGACAGATTTATGCTATTATCACTTTCCTGTCCTTGACATGAGCGGAGGTGAGGTGCCCTAATGTGCTATATGCTTACATGTTCATGTAGTACAGACTAAGTCTCCGATAAAAGGGGGCATTTTTGAGAAAAGTTACATGATGCGAGGTTTGGAACCCAGTGCTTGCTATTGATTCGCATTTAGTGCTTTGCTGTTACTATGTTTTTAGAAGGCTACAAGGCACTTACAGTTGCTGTTTTCAAAGAAATAAAATAACTTTGCTCTGGTAAGGCAACTGATAAAGGGTAAACGTAGTATCTCTTTTTGTGAGACAACCAAGAGGGTTTTTATCTCAGAACTGAGTTTTTCCTACGTTTCAAAAAATCTAGAATACAAACAGGTACTATGTCACGGCAATAAATGGTCCATTACATTACAGAACCAGTAGCCAGCCCTTTGCTGGTATAGACACCAGGCTGACCTCCGCAGGCAGTCCTGCCAACCGGGGCTTCTGACCAAAGGGTTGGTTTGAGCTCTACAGCACTGTGGCTAGTCCTTGGCATTGCTATTTCCTTCCTCCTCTTAGATTATCAGTTAGGTCTGCCTATCACTAGGGCTGTGAAAAATCTCCTGAGGTAAGGGTTGCCTTTTCCGCAGCTGTTAATAAAGTTGCCGAGCCATTGAGAATGTGGCCGGGAGCAGAGATTGTCATCTTTGCTACCTTTAGTATGGGGAAAAGAGAAAAAGCAGGAAACGTGATAAAAGAAAGTACAATTCTGCTTAATGAACATTCCTTTTTTTAAAATCTAATTCAAGGTATTTTTGAAGAAGGGAGTTCAGAAGTATTCTGAAAATAATTTGAATTTTCTGTGGATAAGAATATCTAAATTATACTAAGAGGGTGTAAATTCATTAAGAGTGTATGTTGTAATTTCACTGCATAAGCCAGTCATTGATTTCCTGAACTGATGTCATAGGTACTTGATTTTGTAATTTTTCTCTACTGTATTTCCTGTGGCAGGATGCAAGATTAACCTGGTGTATCCGTTTATGCTTTATATGCACAGGCACAATACCGGTGTTAATTTATGTTTTGCAAATGCAGCGATCTCATGCGGATGGAGAACCGTGCCTTCTGTGTCTTTGCTGCCAGGCTGAAGCCTGTCCTCTAAGATATTTAAATGACAGTGATTGCTGTTGCGCAATACTTTACAGAAGAAAGAGGTGCAACGTTTCTGGAGCCCTGGACTTTGAACAGGGTTTTGGAGTCTGACTCTGCTCTGTCCTGTCAAAGCAGGTTGAATGCCAGGATGCCTTGGAAGCGGCCGCTCGGGCGGAGGGCCTGCCGCTGGACCCCTCTGTGCATTCCCAGCTAAGGATGCTGGACCAAGAGCATCACAAGGGCAAATACCACCATGGCCTGAATGCCCTCAAACCCATACGGACGACTTCCAAGTGAGTCTGTAGGCTACAAAAGAACTGATGCAGCATTTGCTTTTCAAACCAGTCGCAAAGCAGGATTGCAGCTGTAGGTCTGCTGACTGATACTGAAAACAGTAGGATTTGTTTAGCAAGTGTGACTGTCCTGGGCCGTTTGGTACTCTGAGTACTGTCAATGAGAGGAGGCTTTGTCTTTCACAGGGATTGTCAATTCTGTTTGTTTCCTTTTTCATTTGTTTGTGATCTTTTTTCTTTTAGACACCAGCATCCTGTTGATAATGCTGGGCTTTTTTCCTGCATGACCTTCTCCTGGCTCACTCCTCTGGCCCACAGAGCGTACAAGAAAGGGGAGTTGTTTATGGATGATGTGTGGTCTTTATCAAGGCATGAGTCTTCAGATGTCAACTGTAGAAGGTAGAGACATCTTGTTCCTTATTATTTTCTTGTTTCCTCTTTTTTGTACATTAGTTCATAGGCATATTAGTTCATAGTTCATATTGCCCTAGAAAAGGGCACTGATATTTTGTTCTGCCTTTTTCAGAATAGTGGAATTAATTTAGTTTTATCCTTCTTAGATGACTTCCTCCTCCTGCATTGTTTCTGTACTCTTGCCAATTTCAGTCAACGTAGAGGATTCTGTCTCCAGGAGTGTTTTGCAATTGTTTTTCTCTTTTTGCATGTCTTTAAACTATTTTTAATAAATAATAAAACACAATAATCCCTGAAGGCTACACTAAAAAAAAATTTGTGCTAAACTAATGAAAAGTAATACTGACAGTAACAAGGTGATTGAATATGGGTCAGATCTTGCAATCGGGCTAACCTTTTATGGCTAATGAGAATTTTTCAGGTTTTGATTCCATGAGTCTTCTGTCAGATCGACAAGGAGACTGTGACGAGTCAGTATATTGAGATTGCCAAACAGACTCCAGGCAAAGCAAAAGTCATTTCATTTTTCATCCCACTCTTCTGTCAAAGTAACATAGCATAGATATTTCAAGATGCAGATATTTCTTTTTGCCTCCTAAAATGTACCATGTATTTATTTACCTTGGTATCCAGTAACGTTGCTTTGATCTAGGAAAAGCTTGGAATCTTCACAGAGAGATACCTATGAGACTGTACCTTATCTCATGGTGAAAAAATTATAAGAGGAGGCTTCTGTTTTTATCAGGCTGGAGAGATTGTGGCAGGAAGAACTGCAGGAAAGCGGGCCCGATGATGCTTCTCTCCGGAGGGTTGTGTGGATTTTCTGCCGCACCAGGCTCATCATTTCCATAGTGTGTTTGATGATCACGCAGCTCGCGGGTTTTAGTGGACCAGTAAGTAATATCCATCCTTTTTTTAACAACCCCAGAGGGCTCCATCTCATGGCCAACTGTAAAATCTTAAGGTTTCATTGCAGAATCACTGAAATGTTTTGCCTAGCTAGAAATTTTGGGGCAAAATTCCAGAGTGATAAGATAATCCAAGATAGGTTTCCTACAGCTGGTGGATCAGTTGCTGAATACCAAGGCCAAGTTCTTGGAGAAGGGAGGGGAAGTTAGATACCTTGGAGGAAATGCACACTTGGTTTTTCCCTTTGGTTTTGATTATAGTTTAAAGCTCTTCATAAACTGGTATGTGGTCTTTTTGCATAAAATTCTTATGTGCAGGTCTTTTTGTTGTTTTCTTTTCCTGTTTGCAATTCTGTAAATTTACCTCGGAATAAAGTTCAGTATGATAAAACACTAATCTTAGATTATTGGCATTAGTAGCACAGTCTTCAAGAAGTGGAACGAAGCAATTTCATTAGAGCACTGCTTAAAAACTACCGTGAGCAGGTCTCCAGAAGCCTGCGGGTGTAGTCTTTACTGATCCTACAGAGAACGGTCAGAGAGGTTTGGTGTAGACGTGTTAGAGTGTGTCGCTGCCGGTAGGAGCTGCTGCTGTTTGTGGCTATGGGTCGTAATGAAGATAACAACATACGGGACTTGACATTCACACCATTTTTTGTCACCTGTTTGTTGCACGTGCTGTGCAGTTGAAATTTTGACTAAATTTATTCTCTACACATTTCCCTTGAGGAGTAGGAGCAGTATTACTGCTAGTAGTACACGTTTCAGTGTGCTGGTAAGCTGAAGGTTCATTTCTTGGGTAAGTACACTTGGGTGCACTATTAGGTGAAGTGTCTTTTTAAAATGTTTTCCTGCTTTTAAATGTCTTATCAGAATGATGTTCTGCTTTTTAAGCCTTTTTAAAGTTTGCCTTGTTTCATGTAATATGAATAACAATAAATGTTTCTGTGGTATTATTTTCTCGGTAATAATTTATAGTAGCTTGTATTATAAAATACACAAACGTACTTTGGTAATTAACAATAAATCATGATTAAGGTTTTAACAGCACTAGTTTTCCCCAAGAAGAGCTTCTGTCACTGTTTCACTACAGGGCTTTAGTAGCTGCTTTTATCTTTAGCAAAGAACTTGCAGCAGGGTTGCCCCTAATCTCTGTAGCATGATTTTCTCAATGTGTCTCAGCCGAACCGCTGCATGAGAGAGAGTGGGAGGGGAAGGAGGAAAGCAAACCAGCCTGGTGAGGCTGGGGGCTACCACTGCAACTGATGCTCGATTTGGGTAATTTAAAATTATCTATAGACATTTGCCCATTTACAGGCAACCTTATTCATTTCTCTGAACAAGGAACCCTTCCCTTTTGGTTCCATCATTTGGCATGAAAAATAAGTCTTTACCATCCCTCCTCCCTGTTTTTAAAAATGGCATGCCTCATAGATATGCCTATGCTGTCTCCTCAGAACCATCAGTGCGTTCTTGTAGTCGCCTGAAGGTGGAAAAGGAGGTCAGGAAAAGCAGTTGACTTGACCTGATGTACTGGGGAAAATTATAAAATGGAGTTAAACGCTATATTAAATTTAAAAATTTCAGTGAAATGTCCATGACGTTGAAATGCCAGCCAACAGCTGTGGCTTTGCTAATGATCATTGTGATGGTTGTAACCAGAAAGGCATTGTTGCAGACTTCCTGTGTGGGGTTTTTTTTTTGATAGCAGATAGATCCTTCAAGGATCTTCCTTTTTTTAAACTTTAATAAATTCTGCACCTGGCACAGTATCAAAACCCGTAACCTGCTGAGACAGCTGCATGTGTCAGACTGCCTTGCAATAACCATCAAAATGTACTAGTACAGGCGAGATGCTATTTATCTCCAGTGAATACTGGCTGTCGTTTGATCAGCTACCAAAACTTTCAAGTTCGTATTGAGGAGCAAAGAGGTTTTTTTGATTACGAAAGATAACCAGTTTAACTCCAGGTCTGAACAATGTACCTGTTGGCAACTGTTCAGAGCTATTCTTCCTGTTTGGGAGATGGGGAAGCTGGCAGTGTTAGTGGAGAACAGCCTCTTGGCTCAGTTGTTGGAGGGGGAGTGGTAAGCTGCCGGAGGTAAGTTTCCCGAGGTCCTGTTGGCTCCAGCTGCAGCTGCCCCGTGGCGCGGTGCCTGCGGCAGGGATGCCGGCGCTGCAGTGGGACCAGTGACAGAAGCTGTTCTTTAGAATTTTCAGGATGGCTGTTTTCTGCGTCAGAATGAGACAGTCCTGCTGGGCAGAGCCAACGCCAAGAGCGAAGGTAAGGTAATGTTTATTCAATGGGAATGCTTAAGACAGCCAAGCAGCTAGTACCAGCTACTGCAGTGATAGTCACAGGAGTCCCTTTTTCCCCATTAGCTTGAGTTTTAGTTTTTGTACTGTGACTTTCTTGTTTTGTAAATAACTATGCCGAATCCTTGTCATTAAACGTGTTTGAATTTAAATAGTATGTGTTCAGATGTAAATGTTAATTTTGTGTGACTTTTTTCCCCTCCCTTTTCAAAATTCTTTAATCTGCTGTTTCCTCTTTTCTTTCTTCTGGAGAAAAAAAAACAACAAAAAACAAAAAACAATGGGGGATATAATGTAAGCTGGTCTCTTATTTCATCACGGGAGATGCTGAATCTATTAAATAGTGCTGAAAAATTGCACTAAAAAGTTTTGGGAGAAATGAGACCCCAGGAAACATCTGCTATCTTTACACAACCTCTCTTGGAGACTTTCAGCAATGCTGTGGTGTGTGAGAAAATGCTTGCAGTCTGCGACCATGCTGAGTTACAGCTCGTGAGGAAAAAGGGGGATTTTCACCCCAATTGCTCAGTGACTCAGTCGCATATGTGGGATTGAATACTGGATAAAGAAGTCAGTAATCTCCTTAGAAACTGCAAACCAACTGTGTGCAGTTGTGGTCCAAACAGTCCACAGTCGATGTAAAATTAAATCCAAGTAAGGAGAAAGTTGGAATGCAATAGATGTGTGAATGTGAGCTCCTCACATTTGTTCAGGGATCAGTATGTAAATTTTCTCAGTGGCCATTCTAGACCCCAATGGACATCTGGCTTTAATTCACACCTGTGAAAGCGAAAGAGCAAAATTATTGACAGCATGTTTCCTTGGTTCTGACGTGCAGAATTATTTTCCTCAGAACAGTTGAATTTGATCTCTTTTTTTTCCTGTTATTTGGTACTGGGCTATAGCTATCAATACCTTTGCTGAAGTAATGGGGTTTTGTTTTTTAACTCTCTCTTCAAACTATACAGAACTCTTATTTGCAAAACCTGGTTTAGCCAAGAGGACTTCAACGGACTATGATGTGAATGGCTTCTCAAATATTTTCTTTGGTCTCAGGGTTTTTTTGTTGCTTTTTACTGTGGGCAAAGGTATTTCTCTGCTCTGTACTAGCATATCAAAAGCACCGGTGTCTTAAAGCATCATTTGTTGAAAAGCTCTCTAGGAAATCTTTTGCTGTCTTTGAAGCCTTACTGTCAGATACTTTTTAAACCAGATTTCAGAATTTGTGCAGCCTTAGAAGCCTCCTCTGTTGACACCTGCAAGTTTGACTTCTCTTGGACTTGATGAACAAATACTGTTCTGTTTTTGTATCTTTATAATTCTGTGTGTAGTTTCAAATCTAGTTTATGTTAGAGGCTAAGACTGACTGTTAGATATTAGCCCCTTATAATAATCCTGTATGTGCAGATTGTACGTTTATACAATGCTCTACCTGTTGTACAGTGTTTGTGAGATGTTACCATTTAAGATGGCGCTTTATTTCAAATAAAAGCCTGTTGCTTCTCAGTCAATAGTATTTAATATTGCTGGTGATTGTGAGTTGTATGATGTTATATTGTGCCGTTGGACCACAAAGAGCTGGAGGTGGGAGTTGGTGGTTCTGGGGGCTGTCCTTTCTCTGCAGGTGATGTTTGAAATGTGATTCCTGAGGTAAAGTGTTTACATTTTTGGGGGGAGAGGGCATGGGGAGGGATCGAATGGTTAATTTTTCGTCTTTTTTTTTTCTCCCCCGTCCCCAATGATTTGTGGTATTGCGTACCTTGTTCTTTCTGCTTGTTTTTTTCTTTACTATTAAACTGCTGATGTTTATTTCCAGGAATGTTTTGCAAATGTCCTTCTCACTCTTCCCCTCTACAACTGTAGGTACATTGTTCCTTTTTATCAAATAAGCACGTTTGAAGCAAACCAAAGATAAAATAAGAAAGGTCTTAATGTCACGTAAAGGAATGTTTCTTAATGTGCGCAGATGTATAAGTAGTGACTATATTTTAAAACTCTTCTATATGATAATGCATTGCTTTCAGCTAACTGACAGATTTATGTTAAGTTAGAAGACACGGAGGATTAGAAGCGTGCTGCGAGGAATATGGTTCCAAATTAAACTCTCTTTACTTACTAAATTTGACTCAGTGCTTGGCTCTCAGCAGGGCTTTGTGTTACAGTACTCCTGTATTGACACCTTTTACTTCTAGAAAGAAGATGCTTTCTATTTCAAACGGCTCTTTTAAAAACAAAGTAGCCTACTTATTTCTAACTTAACATAAAGTTGTTGCATGGTCTTCTGGGATGATGGGGTGTTCATGCGAGCTTGCATTTCTTCCTGTAGGCATTCGTTGTGAAACACCTTTTGGAGTACACCCAGCAGAGTGAGTCCAACCTGCAGTACAGCTTGTTTTTAGTTTTTGGCATCTTTATGACGGAAATAGTGCGATCTTGGTCCCTTGCGCTAACCTGGGCTTTGAATTACCGCACGGGGGTTAGACTGCGTGGAGCTATCTTGACAATGGCATTTAAGAAAATTCTTAAGCTGAAGAACATCAAGGAGAAGTCTCTTGGAGAGGTAAGCTGCAGCATCAGTTTGGAAATTGCAGAGTGAAAATAGATATACAACATATTCCTTTGAGAATGAGTTGTGCCTTAAGTCTGAATAATCTCTTATGTGTATTATGTGTATTTTTCAGCTCATAAATGTTTGTTCCAATGATGGTCAGAGGATGTTTGAAGCTGCAGCAGTTGGCAGTTTGTTGGCTGGGGGCCCTATTGTGGCCATCTTAGGAATGGTTTATAATGTGATTATTCTGGGTCCAACAGGCTTCTTGGGCTCAGCTGTCTTCATCCTTTTCTATCCAGCAATGGTGAGTTGGAAAGAGTTAAGACTTGCTTCATTTCCATTAGGTCAGACATATGTATAGTTCTGAATAGAAGGCGTTGAAACGTGCTAGATTTAGCCCATTTATGGCACTGCACGTTATTGAAGGTGTTTCTGGAGATGGGGTATGAAGCAGAAATTTGGAAACAGCAAGTTAAAAATGATACAGTCAATTAGAAAATGGAAATAGGAAAACTGATAGAGTTGACTGAGATAAATATGCATGGCTAAATTAAACTGCAGAATGCTCAGGTGTGTGTGGTCGAGGTTGGGAAGACACAAGGTTCCGTCTCGTGTACTGGCACTCGGTGCTGCATGAGCACACCACGCTTGATTTCAGCAAAAGATGTGAAAAGCACCGCACCTTGGAGAGGGCAGTTACTCTGCCCTGACTTCTGCTGAGCTGTGAAATAGGCTAGTTCGAGGCAAAATGCCCTGCGAGGCTGCTGAAGACTTGTCACTGTGTTCATAATACCAGTTTTAAAAAGCATGGAGGCTGAATGCTGTGAGGTCCGCTTCAGTCTGACTTGTCTGGCTAACAGTAGGATTAAAGTAATGGGAATTATATTTTAAAGAGGGGAATGAGGAGTGGAGTTTGATCATCTTTTCCAGTTCTTTTCAGCAGTTCTTCTGTATTGATGGGGACTCCAAAAGACATTGCAGGAGTATGAAGAAGGGCAAAGAGCTGAAAACTCCCTATAGTAGTGGGTTGGTTTTGAATTTCAGACCAGGGATGGGATCAGTGTCAGAGTAGCAGATACTTAGAAACATGTGAACAACTACTTATTTTTAGATTGGTTTGGTAAAAACGTTAAAACTGTTTTACCCCCTTGGTAGCACTGGCACGTGGCAGACACTGATCTGGCTGCGCTCGCTCGCACAGCCCAGCTCTGCTTTTTTGCTTATGGGACCAGGTTAAAAGGTTGGCTAAAATGGGTCATCTTGATGTGTCTGAGAGTGTCTGCAGTCTTTGTGCTTCAGGAGCTCTAACAAATCTGATACTATTCAATGTTGGTAAAAGCACACACCTTTTTTTTTTTTCCACAAATTTTTGTTTTTGTTGAAACGTGCTATCATGCGCCTCATGCTCAGCGCAGATGGAGCAGGGGGATAATGGACGGCGCTTCCAGCCAACTTTTACATTAGAACAAGTTCACGAATCCCTTTGTCCCATTCAAAATTGGCCTTCTCTGGTAATCAGAGTTGGATGTACTTGCTCTCTCTGAGCTGCCACTAACGTTCCACGGTGTTCCTCTTGTTTCAGATGTTTGTGTCGCGCCTCACAGCTTATTTCAGAAGAAAGTGTGTATCGACAACAGACGAGCGTGTGCAAAAGATGAATGAAGTTCTTAATTACATTAAGTTCATTAAAATGTATGCCTGGGTCAAACCATTTTCTCAGAACGTTCAAAGTGAGTTCACACAATCTGCAAATGCTTCCTTTTCTGCGGATGCCCCGTTGCTTAATGCCGGGCCGCGTCCTGGCCCCGCGGCGTAGGTGCTGGTGCACACACAGTGTAGTAACTCCCCACCCTGCGGGATTCCTGCCTGTTGCGCGTGACACGTTGGACCAACAGACCTGCCTCTGCGGTCTCACCTTCTGGCATAAGGATGTTTGTGGCTTGGCACTAATCTTCCATTTGTAAATTTTGTTCCATTTTTTATCATTTGATAAATGTGCTGGCTGCTCCATTTTAAAAAGACCTCTATTCTTATGGAGATTTACAGACCATTATAGTTGGCTTCTCTGTAACTGCAGTCTTTATAGGAAGGTATATAATATGATAAACGCTGAGGCATAGAGTTAGGCCTCTCTTACTCCGTGTTCATAGTGGTATGGTACTGTCTGTTGTGTACTTACGCCCCAGATCATACTTCAAACGTGGTGCCCCTTTTTGTGTTTCTAGAAATCCGTGAGGAAGAACGTAAGATCTTGGAGCGTGCGGGCTACTTCCAGAGCATCACTGTGGGGGTGGCCCCCATCGTTGTGGTCATTGCCAGCGTGGTGACCTTTTCTGTCCACATGATCCTCGGCTACGACCTTACAGCAGCTCAGGTAACGTACTGCGTGTTGAAAATACTCTTTACAATATTGCAACAGTAGTTTTTGTGCTAAGCCATTTCTCTTCGGCACATGTTGTGCTCTGTGGCCGTGCCCGCGTGGCCGTGCCGTGCTGACAGAAGTGACCATCCGGTGGCTGTGAGAGCAGCTGCAGCCTTGGATCTTGCACAAAGAGCTCTTGGTGCTGTTTCATGCCAGACCTTTCCCAGAATGGGTTTTGAGGTGAATGTAAACCAGAGCTCCTGTTTACTGTTCAGACAGGACATTGGGATTGCTGGATGTTGTTGTTTTTCCATGTTTTTGGATGCACACAGCACAAATCTGTCTTAAACCAGGATTTGAACGCGGGTGTTCACAAGTAATAGGCTGATGCAGAATTTGCTGCTTTCAGTAGACCTACAAACGCTGAAGATGTCTGCCTTGGTTTGTTACCAAGCACTGGAGAAAGAGTTGGCTAGATCTGCTGTTTTCTGCTGCTTGACAATGTGTTGAATATGTAAATGGTAATTCTTGGACCCTAGGCCTTTTCTATGGCTCTGAATGGCTGCTATGACAATTCAGCTTTTGGGAGGTTGGAGCCATTTGTATTTTGCATCTACATGTGATTCTCTCTCTTGTCTCATTTCTAGGCATTCACAGTGGTCACTGTCTTTAATTCAATGACTTTTGCTCTCAAAGTAACACCTTTCTCAGTGAAGTCTCTATCTGAGGCGTCTGTTTCTGTTGACAGATTTAAGGTAAGCAGTCCTTTGGCCTTGCAGTTCTAACTGTACGTGTGGAGCGTTGTATGCGTATCATAGGTGCTGAGGGAACACTTGAAAGGTAATGGTGTTTTGATGACTGAGGAGTTTGTTTTCTTTACGCTTAGCACTCCAGATTATTGGATTCTGCAAAAGGAATTCAAATCTAATGAAGGAATATTAGAAGTTTAAGATAATACCAGTGTGCAAGGCAAAATATTCTTATTTAATGATTAGGATTTTGGTGTTGGCCACTGTAAGTCACAAACACAGAATCCAGAACTAGATGGCTCACAGTATTATAATTCTTAAACTCTCTTTTAAGACCATTTGCATGAAAAGACAGTGCAACATGTCTGCAATGAAATTTCATGTTCTGCTAGTGACACTCTTTTGGAAATGTCATGTATTACCTAGGCAGCTTTGCACAAACCAGTAGAGTGTTCTTTGTAGTCATGAAAAACAGGCTTTGTATTTCCAGACCAGATTAAGTGACTGAAACTCCACTATTGGAATAAAATGCAGTTGTGATCCGATGAAACAGAATCTGTAGCAGGACATTAGAACCCTTATAACAAACAATCCTGTCTCATCCTTCAGTCCCTGTGAAGTGAATATGCTGTGTGTACTTCAGTCTGTACTCAGAGGTCAGGCCTTTGTCTTCTGTCTTGAAGACAATAGTACATTGCAGAAATTTCCAAATAGGGTTCCACAAACATTGATAGATCCATGGATACTGTGTAATGCATTCATGAAACACACCTGGGTGTGAGAAGAATAGGATCTGCAGAATGGTTTTGAGATCCCGTTGCTTTTGAGCGTTTTTGTTTAATCTTCTGAGTCACACTAAATCAGGCTTTCTTAAATCCAAATGCACTGAAGGGAGTTTTGCAGGGGAAGAGGAAGAGAGGGGAAAGAGAAATTGTAATATCTCCCAATTTGACTGTAAACAGTGTAATCTGTGTAGGGAGTGTAACACAAGGTGGGGATACTCTAATAATCACAGTAAAAATGTACCTAACTTTTTGGCTCTGTACATGAGTATGAGATTGCTTATGAATGTATGGTTTGGGCAAGCGTAAATAAGGCTGAGAATTGAGAAGTCTTTAATCGTGTAAGGCTTCTTAGTTCAAAATACAAACTATGTAAATGGAAAAAGTTTTATCTTGCAATTAAACTGTGTGAAAAATCTCTTCCTAATCTGTGTTGACTGTAAGTACTGGTGAATGTGGTGGAAAACGTGATACAATGGACTTAATGGCTTACTTCTTATTGTCAAGCAGCCCAAGATAGGCCAGCTAAATTTGTGCAAGATGACTTTTTCCCAGCAGAAAAGGGGAAGGGTAAAGGCTGAAGTTAAAAGTCATTCCTTCTCCTTCATTAATTTTAATGAAGTTAAAAGTCATTCTACACTTACACTGAGTAAGTGTACAGGACAAGTCAGTCACTTTCCTTCGTAGTGCCCGCTCCTTTCATAGAACCGTAGAATGGTTTGGGTTGGAAGGGACCTTAAAGATCATCCAGTGCCACCCCCTGCCCTGGGCAGGGACACCTCCCACCAGACCAGGTTGCTCAAAGCCCCGTCCAGCCTGGCCTTGAGCCCCTCCAGGGATTCCCATATATTCCACTTACATGTTTTAAAGCTGGAAATTACAGAGCTGCATTTTCAAACACTTAAAAGAATAAGACTCTCTCATATTGCGTGCAAAGTACTGCGGTTCCGTAAAAGTCTTAGCGTATCTACGTGCTTCCACCACATCCAGGAATGCCCTGGCCACTTAGCACGCCTGGAGTTAGTTGACACTAATGAGCTACCTTTTGCTCTTCAGCTTCCTCCTACTATATAGCCTGATGTGTTTTGCTGCGTGAGTGTGCCATAGGCTTGTCTCCCAGTCTTGATCAGGTGTCTCATCTTTACACCTCTCTCACAACTCCTATCAGAGTTTATTTCTAATGGAAGAGGTTCATATGATAAAGAAAAAACCAGCCAATCCTCACACCGCGATAGAGGTGAAAAATGCTACCTTGGCTTGGGACTTCTCCCACGCCAGCGTCCAGAGCTCACCAAAGTTGACCCCCAAAGTGAAAAAAGACAAGAAAGTCACCAAGGGCAAGAAAGAGAAAATGAAGCTACAGAATGAGGGACAGCAAGCTGTGCTGGCAGAGCAGAAGGGCCATCTTCTAGTGGACAGTGATGACCATCCTAGCCCCGAAGAGGAGAACAAAATCATCCATCTGGTTAACCTTCGGCTTCAGAGGACTCTCTACAACATCGACTTTGAGATAGAAAAGGTAAGAGAAGAAAGGAGGAAATCTGAGCTTTCAGAGGGCCTCATTTTTAGCTGTCCCTTGGAATACGGCGCTGTGTATTTTTGCATGAAATGGAGCATATTGCTGTTGTGCACTCCTGTAATATCCATGGCAACTGCAGTATCCAGGATGCAGTGGCTGATCTTTATGTAAACAGCTGTGCCGTTCTAGCAAACTAGATCTTTCCAAACAGCCCGTGAAACACCTGGAGGCTGCATTGCTTTCACACCTGACATTCTACCGACATACTCTCGGTGCAGTATATGAGCCATTGAGCTTAAAGAATCAGCAGGGCAACAGGGATATTGGTGCATGGTGTATTCCTGCAGCCGTTGGATAATTTGCAGGGGTGCAGCTGTATTCTGGGTGAACGTTTTAGGTGATTAGGTGTTCTAATGGAGCATAACAGTGCTTTTTCCCTGAAGATTGCGCAATTTTCTTCCCTGACGATTTTGGTACAGTGGAAAGACACACAGATTTTCAAGAATTTAGAAACAGTTGGAGTCCTCATTCCAAGATGGGTAAAAGCATGTAAAATGTCAAAGAAAAAGCATTGAACTTAGTACGTGACATCTTCTACAAATACAAAAGTTTTGCAGTCTGGCATTTGGATCCTGTAGTAATGGGATCCATGCATTTATCAAGATATTTATGGTTAAATTGTCTCCTGTGGTTATATAAGTAAAGCGATAGTTTAAGCTATTTTAAACTATTAAACCCCTGTATTTTAAACTTTTGGGAAGGCTGCATATAGTTTAAAAAATAGCCTTGAAAAAAGAGTACACAGTTAATTGAAAATGTAAAGGCCAGTTTACTATCAGATGTTTGTAAATGAGAGAAGGCCAACAACATGATGCACGAGTGGCTGTATACTTTCTGACCACTTTACCTTTTTTTACAAAAGGAACAAAAATAGTTTTGATGAATCCATGGTTTAATGTGGGTATCAACCCACTCATTTTATTGCAGAGAAACACTTCAAAGTGATTGGATTCTAGCTTTTTCTTGGTATGTGTTCCTTAGCAAACTACATCTCATAGGCCATGAGTTTTACTTGACACACGTACTCCAAATTCTGTTTTTCTTTCAGTCTTTCCCTCTTTATTTCTTTCCTTGCCGCTCTCAAAAGCATCTTGGTGCATTCTGTTCAGGCAGGCCTCAGTGCTCCCGGCTGAGTGCAGTTGTATCAGGCCCAGTCAAAGGGAAGCTGATCTTAAAATACGCTCGTTTTCATCTGTGAAGTTGATTCAGTTTTAGTCCATGGCGGGATAGTATTCACTCTTTATTATTTCAGAATTAAATTATTGACTGTTTTGCTTTTTTCTGTCTGTTATGTCTCTTTTCAGCTGTCCTAATGTCCATCTGTCCCCTCTGAGGTATTAAAGGTAGTCCAAATTCTGGAAGGGATGGAGAATATAAGAAATGAGTACCATAATTATTTTTTTTTCTGTCTAGGGAAAACTTGTTGGAATTTGTGGCAGTGTGGGGAGCGGAAAAACTTCTCTTATCTCAGCGATTTTAGGGCAGGTGAGAAACTCTGTTCTGACTACTTCTGCTCTTCTCTTACCTACCTCCTATTTCACTTATTTGGACTCCGTAGAGGAAAGTCTGTTCTAAACATGAAATAGCATAATTTCACAGTTTCTCTTAATTTCAGATGACCCTGTTGGAGGGTAGCATTGCAGTAAATGGGACATTTGCATATGTGGCCCAGCAGGCCTGGATTCTCAATGCTACACTTCGGGACAACATTCTTTTTGGCAAGGAATATGATGAAGAAAGGTTTGTCAGAACTGTTTGCTGATTTTCATGAAAGCTTAGTAACTCTCGGCCCAAGTGTGGGAAGATTTAGTGCAGAGTACGCTGCAACTGAAGCCTACGTGTCCTTTTACAGTCTGCCTTTAAGGCTCCATTAAGTTTCACCTAAGGGCCTGCCCCTCTTGCCCGTGGTCACCGCGCTCTCCCCTGGCGGGGACCTTCCCTGTGGCCTGTGCTGGCCATCCCGGGAAAGAAATTGCCTCCTTACCGTCACAGAACTTCAGGAGCAGGTGGTCAGTTATTATCCTCAGTTTCCTCCTGGGAACCCAAGGCAGATCATTTGTTTTAGGCTGCTGAAGTGTCTGCTCTTATTCTAGAAACTGAGATAATGCTGTAGTAGCTAGATTCTTGGGGGAAAAAAAACAGTGTTCTTACTACTCATCTATTTGTTCTTTAGATACAATATGGTGTTGAATGGTTGCTGTCTAAGGCCTGACCTAGCCATCCTTCCAAATGGGGACCTGACAGAGGTATGCATTTTGCTTATAGTAAACTAATTACTAGATGAAGAAAAGTATGGTTTTGGTTTGTTGGATTAGACTGGAGTGAGGGAAACATCATTCTGGAATGCATGTAAGCCAAGCCGTCGGCCTTCTTGAGTTTATCAATGCAGGCCCTGGGCTACCGAGAGTTGTGTTTGTTTTTGACTCCGATGTTGACAGTTTGGGCATTTTTCATTTTGTTGTAAATTTAGTTGCCTTAACAGGACCTGCTTGACCTTGTTTTAAGATAGCTAAGAAAAAAGCATGGCTATGTTAATACAAAAAAATGAGCAAAAGACTGCTGCCACATTTGAAGCGTATTAACCTTGAGTTTGAACACATAACACATTTCACAAAGAAGCGGACACCTGAACTATAGAATATATATATGTAGTAAAACCATACATAATATTGTGTGTCTGTGTGTGTATATATATATATGTAAAATAATATTATAGTCTGCTTCATTCTGGTTACCTCTTGAGCTCTGAATACCTGTGTTGCACGGTGCTGTAGAAATAAAATAACGGGGTTGTGTCTGCAGATCGGTGAACGTGGGGCTAACCTGAGTGGAGGACAGCGTCAGAGAATCAGTCTGGCTCGAGCCCTGTACAGTGACAGGAGCATTTACATCTTGGACGATCCCCTTAGTGCCTTAGATGCTCATGTTGGAAATCACATTTTTAACAGTGCAATAAGGAAACACCTGAAGTCAAAGACTGTCCTTTTCATTACTCATCAGCTTCAGGTACTACATCTCACATACTTTCTTTTTTGGACTTTCTTGAAGTGCTGTTTAGTCAGTTGCCTTCATTGTGGAACTTTCTATGCCCTGACCTGCTGCAGCACATGCTGTCTGTCTATAGGATGCATGGTTAACGTTTACAAACTTACACTGAGCCCAGTCTGTTTATTTGATACCAGTGCTGCTTGGTGTCTGATCGGGACTGGTAACACTTGGCTAAAGAAAATTTATCAGAGAAATAAATACCTTGTTCAAAAACACTTTTGGTAACTTGCTATAAAGCTAGTTCATCACATCAGAAAACACTCAGATTTGATGTCAGTCAATCGGAATTGATGTATTCTGAGATTTTTTTCCCATCTTCTGTGTATAGAAATCAGTTAGCGTATCAACGTTTGCAGTATTTAAGTATCCTGAATTGTGTCTTCCATAACAGATTGTTTTTGATAGAAGGTAAAAGCTTTGTATTTGTGAAGAGTGAGAGTAGTCGTGGTCCTCTAATCAATGCAGGACCTTTAAAAATCAGATATCTGTTATGTGGGAAGAGATGTGTTGTGTGCAAATGTCTATAAATTACTGAAAAGGGTTGTGTAGGAGTTTGATTATCGGACATAGTGACAGACTTGTTCTGCTACCTGAAACAAAAGCTCTCGAAACCGGAAGCAGTTTAGAGAGAAGATACTGCTTTATTTGACGTTGGGTGCTAGGTGGAAATCTACAAGTCTAGCATGCCTTACTGGGGACATTCACCCATTATTTACACACAGAAGGTTCTCATTATTCTGCCTACCTGATACATAACTCCACCTGGGCTGACGTATTCATTAGGATGACAGAATGGCCCTTTTTGCACACGCGTATTAAATTTTGCAGCATCTGCAAAACACTCCTGCGCAGGCGTGAGCTCCTCGGTGGCCGTTTGCTTGGCGATACCCTTCCTTACATCCTTTTAAGGTATTGAGTTATCTCAGGACAGTAAAAGTCTACTGTAACTTTGCCAATTTCTTGAGGATGATAAGGATGTCCTTTGAAGAGGAGTGCACACTTTGACATATGAGAGAACCTTGAAGTTAACTACTTCTTGTTATCCCGTCCTTATCACTATCGGCTCGGTGACCAACTATTTTCTCATACAGTAAGAAGCTCAGTAATTAACTCATTTTAGTTAGCATATGTTTATAAATAAAGCAGAGGCCTGTCTTTGGTAACAGTTCTTACTGCCATTTTCTCCAGTATCTTGTTGACTGTGATGAAGTGATCTTCATGAAAGAAGGCTGCATTACCGAGCGAGGAAGTCATGAGGAACTGATGAATTTAAATGGGGACTATGCAACTATTTTCAATAACCTACAGCTGGGAGAAACACCACATATTGAGGTACTTGTTTATTTTAAAGTACTCTGAATGTTGACTTTTCTGATGAACCAAATGACATAGTTGGAAGACAGGAAAATGGCTCCAGATGTTCATATGTTGATTGGACCGATAGATTTCCAGTAGAATAATCAGTGCTTCATCAGCAGTTTTTATTTGCAGTTACAGTTTGTATTTAGGGGATGCGTAGTGGAGAGGACTCTGCCCATGAGCTCATGAGTTGAACGTGAAAGTAGTGGATCGTCTCCTCTGGTCATGCTCAGAGTAGGAAGCTCATTGTCTCCTTTATTGGACGCCTCACTTCTTAATTTACCTCCAAATTAGCCCAGACCTGGACCAAACTTGGTGTGAAAAAATTGTTACTGGTTTGTTACTTTTTCACACAGGGTGTGACTGAGGCACAGCGAAAGTGACACAACTCTTTGAAAGTTAGATGTGGCAGTATTCTGGAAATGTAACTGAAAATGCTTTGTTTTGGTGGGCTTTGAGGAAAAAAAAAAAAAGTGTTGCTTGACACTGCTTCTGTTATGAAACAATTGCTATAAATGCAAACTTGGATTTGTGCTCTAGTATTTTAGTCAATGGAAAAAATGTAAATCTAGAAAATAACAAGAACCATTCAGTAGGGCGTGCATTTAAGTTTTCAGGAATTTAATTTTCCCACCTTTCTCCTGTTCGCTTCCTGAAATCATTCTTTGGAGTATAAGTGAATTTGCTGCTTTTTATTTGATGATGATTTACTTCTTTAAGTTTTGTGTGCATTTTCTCTTAGTAAGAAGTGATTAAAAAGCACATCAGCAGTTTATTTTTTAAGAGACAAGAGGCTCCTTATGCACAAGTTGCAGACACAAAAGAAAAGTTTCTGAAAAGGTAGCATTGTGTGATAAATACACAGATACAGAAGGTGCTTGGTGAAATTTTCTCATGGGAGATGTTAGTGAAAGAAGCAACAGAGTATAATGCGTTGCTCTGCATATTCTTTCTGAGGCATGAAGATTATAGTTCTGCCGTTTTAAGAGTAATGTAAGGACAGTTAACATGAGATTCTCCAGTCTGCATGCCTGGCTGACCTTCATGTCTCTGTAAACACTGGCTCGTGGAGGGAGCATTAATTTGCATTCCCTATGGGATAAGAAGTGGATGGTAAAGTTAGATTCTGTGTGGTTTGACACGTATGAGATGTCTCTTCTCATGTAAAGTGTGGGAAAATGACCCTGAAGATGGTGTGTGTGGGGTTCAGTTACTGTGGGCTGTCTCTGAACAGGTAGAACTTCCATTTTTGGGAGATGGCTGTATTTAGAACAGTAATTGTGTCTGCAGTTTAGTGTTTGAACACTTGATTTCTGGGAGACCAAATTAACCAGACTTCATCCTTAGAGGCATTTCATGAGAGCTTTCCTAAGCAAAGTACTAGGGTGTTTGCAGGGAAAAATGCCTCTTAATAAAATAGTGAGTTGTTTTTACACGGCACAGGGGGATTATATCTTTTCCTCAGTAGTAGGTGTGTCATTCCTCAACCCCGTATGCTCATAGTGTCACTGATTCTGGAAATCAACCTTGCGCACTACCAGTACAGATTAGTAGCAGTTCAGATTAATAAAGGAGGAGAATTTAATCTACCAGAGTTGGCAGTCATCTGTAATAATAGTAAAGTTAATATATGAATGCTGAGCTATTGAAAGTCTTTGTTCTTAGCAGGCAGCTTATAAAAATTTTGGCTTCAGATATGAAAATGTCAAATCAAATTACTCTGGTATGCTTAGTGTCATTGTTTTCCTGCAGATTAATATAAAGAAGAGCACAAACAGTTCACTGAAAAGACCCCAGGATAAAAGTACCAAAACAGGGTCTGTGAAGAAGGAGAAAGTTGTGAAGAAGGAAGAAGGTAGCTATGTAATCAGATTTCTGGCTGTAATTATTAATGACAAGTTCAATCACGGTGCCGCTGGTCAGATGCCATTGGCACAACGGAGCTTGCAGCACCCTGTCTCCCACACCAACCCTCTGTCCTGTCCTGAGAGGGCAATGTGAATACTTGGGTACTCGCACAGTCTTCGGCAGGACACAGCATTTACCTATGAAGAATTGGAAGATCTGACCTCTGTTGTGTGGTTCTCTCTGTTTAATGTTAACTTTGAACTTCAGCAGGGTTTAAAAAGCAATAGTAAGGCTGATACCAGCCTACTGCTTAGGTCTGTGCTGATTATGCTTTTTCAGACATACCATGACGTGAATGATTCTGCAGAGGAAATGTGACTTTTTGAAAAACTGTTTGAACCATTGAGTTCTACATATTAAGTAATGTCGGTGTTTCTGAAAGTATTCCATACAGTTTGAAAATGACTGGAGTTTCATGTATGTTCACAAACTTACAGAAGTTCCATGGAAGAGCTTTCTTCTCCTCACTCCCTCCTCCTCTTTTGTTTCACAGGCCAGTTGGTCCAGTTAGAAGAGAAAGGCAAAGGCTCTGTCCCCTGGTCTGTTTACGGTATCTACATTCAGGCAGCGGGAGGCCCCTTTGCATTCCTCGTCATCATGGCACTGTTTGTGTTGAATGTGGGCAGTACAGCTTTTAGCAACTGGTGGCTGAGTTTCTGGATCAAGCAAGGCAGTGGAGTAAGATAAATCACTTTTCTGCTCTCTTGTGTCTAACGGGCAGGGGGATTGCTCTCCTAGACTGATCCCAAACAGTCCTGTGAGACCAAATGGTGCTTCCTCATTTAAGCAAGTTGTAAGGCTCCCCAGGAGGTAATCTCACTAGAGAGTTCATCTCCGAGAATAAGAGCGCTCCACTAATCGGGAAGGTGTAATAGCTCATGTGGTTTTATACTGCCCTCTTGTTCCCTGTCTTGATTAGTCTAAGAAAAGGAAGTGAAAATGTGAAGGCAGCCAACAAGCTGCAGGAGGAATTATTAATTTTAGTGCTGGTTTTTGTTTGAATGTGACCTTACATCTAACAGGATAATGGCTTTAAGTCGAATGACTTTTGGGAGTTGCTTTGAATACTGTAATGACCTGGGATGATGGTTCAGGAGTTTTTCCGCTCTGGGGGCTTTGATTGCAAGTCTTGTTGCATTTAAAGATTCAAATACAACTGCAAGATTGTTTGGGGGGTTTTTTTGGGCAGGGTGAGCAAACTACTAACCTCAGAGAGGAAATAATGAAGTGCAGATGGCCAACAATATTAAAATAAGCAATGAGGTCCTTAAACATACTTAAAGATTAAAAAAAAAAAATTAAAAAGGGAATGAGAATGTTAGACAGTGTGACAGTAAAGAAATCACTGCATGCTGGCAGAAAGTAACAACTGTGTGTGATAAGAAGACGATGTACAACCTATCCAACGTGAATATTGCTGTGTAATAGGAGTGGTGGTATCTGGCGTTGTTCCAAAGCACACGAGAAATGATAAGCATGGAATGAGAGATTAGGGATCAAATGAAGTAGGTATTGTTGTGTTTTCAGAGATATTGTAGGAAAAAGACCAAGGGCTACAAATCTGCACGTCCAGTATCTCTGCTAGGGAGAACTTTCTGAAGTATTCAACGATCATTGTAGTGCTTTATTTAAAGAAGAAATACCAAATATGTTGGGAGGGGACAGAGGACGGTTAAATTCTATCACATGTAATGCGTACCTTCTTAATCCTTGTCTTAACTAACTATTCACTGAAACCTTGAATTTTCTGCAGAACACCACTGTGACTTTGGGAAATGAGACTGTCGTAAGCAACAGTATGAAAGATAATCCTCACATGCATTACTATGCTGGCATCTATGCACTATCGATGGCAGTCATGTTGATCCTGAAAGCTGTTCGTGGTGTTGTCTTTGTAAAGGTATGTGCCAATGCTGTTGTTTTCCTTACCTCACTCCCACCCCCCCTCCCCAATTCTGCATATTGCTGTCACCATGGTTCTTTTGGTCACCTCCCAAGAGAGACTTTGAATCAGAGGAAGTCAGATCACGGATTGTGAGGTTTCCGTAAGTCATCTCTTGGGGCTGCACCATGCTTTCTGCTAAACTTCTTCCCAAATTAATAGCTTCCTTCCACTGGTTGGAAGCACAGAATCCAAGGAAAAAAACCTTATGGTTGGAGAAAGAAAATGAGCAGGATGTTTCGGTGCCCAGGGGAGGAGCAGTGACAGGAAGGCAAACATCCTTTCATAATGCTGCAATGTTTTCTGCATTGTCAGGGAACTCTCAGAGCATCCTCAAGGCTCCATGATGAGCTCTTTCGAAGGATTCTACGCAGCCCCATGAAGTTCTTTGACACTACACCCACTGGGCGGATTCTCAACAGGTTTTCCAAAGATATGGATGAAGGTATCTCTCACTGTATGCGCTGTAGATCCCACATTCAGACCTTCCAGTTAACACAGACCTTCTCCTTCAGACCTTCCAGTTAACTTCTTGATACTCTCCAGCCTCTTGCTGTTGGGGTGATCGTACCCTATATCCATTACCAAAGGCGTACTTGTAATAGACAAAGCAGAAATTGGGATGTACCTGGGTTATGAATCTAGAAAGCAGCTGATATCTCAAGTCTGTCTGTTCACTTATAGTTCACTTACAGTCTGCATGTGGACTCTTAGCAGCCAGTGCAGGGGGAAGCCGATGTGCTGCAAAGGTGGTAATTAAGTCAGAGTTGCATCAGTGCTATTTCTGCAGAAAGGAATATTTGGAAAGACTACTAGCATCTCGGAAGATAAAAGCACCGCTAAAGAAAATGCACATTTTTAATTTGAATAAGCCATGAGAAGTCACTGTCCTTGTCAGTGATGATGTACAGCTGGACTGAATTGCTCTATATAGGTTGTTTTAGCTTTCTGTACTCAAGATTTTCCTCTTTTCCCTCTGTCTTTTCCAGTTGATGTTCGTTTGCCATTTCAAGCAGAAATGTTCATCCAGAATGTCATCCTTGTGTTCTTCTGTGTGGGGGTCATTTCTGGGGTTTTTCCCTGGTTCCTGGTGGCAGTTGGGCCCCTCATTGTCCTCTTCACAGTTTTGCATGTTGTATCTAGGTAAGTGCATCAGCTGTTTTGGGTAAAAGTAGAGATACTTTGACCTGTTATTAAGGACATAAGGTTCTTCAAGTATATATGCGTCAATGTAGTGGTTGGCATATGGTGGTTGTACATGTCACTTAAAAGTACTTCTTTCCTTCCAGAGTTTTTATTCGAGAGCTCAAGCGTCTGGACAACATCACGCAGTCTCCATTCCTGTCTCACATTACATCTAGCATACAGGGTCTCTCCACAATCCATGCCTACCACAAAGGACAGGAATTTCTGCACAGGTCAGTCTGAATATCCATCTGGGAGTGGTGGAGCACAAAGCAGGGTGCAATGGGTTTATATTCTGAAAGATTTATTAATGGGGTCTACAGCTGATGGCATACATTGGCCGTAAGATTGAAAGTTACTTCTTGGGGGAACATACGAGGGAGAAGGAGAAGGGAGAGGGAAAACTTCTCAGTAGCCAACAAGGGAAGAACAGTGATGGGGTCCCAGGTGAATGCCCTCCTCTGGAGTGCTCTGCAGTGCAGCAGGTGGCAATGATAATGGTAAGGGCGACTTTTTGGCCATACTTTTTCCCTAGTACTGTATACTTTTCATCAGGTCCTGCTCATACTTTCTATCGGTTGTTTCTCCTTGTAATGACATTAGCAAAACCTCAGTGTGCATATTGATGAGCTGTTACTCTTTGCACATGTATAATTGGATAGCATTTATCAAGGATTTGATAGCCACCATGTTGTGCACGATGCTTGTTGTTCTCTAGTATAAACTAAAATCTGCAAAGCAAATGTTAGTGAGGAAGAGTGAAACACTTCTCATGTGAGTGGTAGTTGCTTCCCATGAGAACCTGCCATAACCATATCAGGGTTTTGCAGGTGCAAGATCATGAGACCAACAAGCATGAAAGCACAGGGAAAATTGCCAGAGGCTCTGGAAAGACACCACCGCACCAGCTTAGATGAAAGGTTGCAGAGGTGAACATAGAAGTGCCTTAGCATTGCTGATGCTGGAGCACTAAGGTACTGCACACACTGTGCAACAGTGACGGGTGTAAAATTGAGTGGCATGATGTGAAAATCTAAGTACTAAGTGAATCTCTCAAGTGTCTCCCCTTAAATACACTTTCCCAGCCTCGCAGTGTCATGATTGTAAATTAAATGGTTATTGATATGATTTAATTAGTGTCAGCAGTCCTGTCAAAACTTAGTGTAACTTCACTTTTACACTTGTGTATAAAACAGCACATATTTTGTGCATATTGTGAAGCACTGCTGCTGTTACCCGTTGAGTAATTTGTAGCCATCGAGCATCCTCTGGGAGGTCTTGCGTAGGGGAAGTTGTGGTGAAAATGTGTGTAATGTCCCTGAATTTTTATTCACCCCCAGTATAATTCATTGTTGTACACAGAAACTTGGTAACTTGACTTCCAAGAGTTTGAGCTAAGTAGATATCTGACATTATTGGGGAAAGTTTATAAACCTTGCTTTCGTGGCCTAGTTTGGGACTTTATGTCAGTGACATACTAGTCTTCCTACCCTGAGTTCTGATGCTGGAACAGGCGTTTAAGTAGCTCTGATATTTGTAGAACATCAGACCTGTGGAGGTCTACTAACCTTTCCTGTATTTACTCCAGGTATCAGGAGCTGCTAGATGACAATCAGGCACCGTTTTACCTGTTCAGCTGTGCGATGCGCTGGCTGGCTGTACGGCTAGACGTCATCAGCATTGCTCTGATCACGACCACTGGCCTTATGATCGTCTTAATGCATGGCCAGATTCCTCCTGCCTATGCTGGGCTGGCTATCTCATATGCTGTGCAGGTGAGTATGTCCACATTCTGTGATAATTAATTTCTCATACAATGCAGTTATTGCTAGTAAGTACAAGCAACACGCCACTGAAAACTTTCCTTAGTGCGCTAGAATGGAAGAAGATGCTGTTACCCCTTTTGGTAATGGAGGGAAAGCAATTTAGAGTCAGGACCTTTTGCTAGCAGCCAAATTACAAACTATAAGGAGCTAGGTGCTTAAGGCTCTTGTTTCGGAGAGCTGCCTCTTTTTACATGATGAAATAGAAACTGTTTGAGGCTCTTCATATGCTTTATATTGCAATTTTCCTGGATATTTAAGAAATTGGATTGATGGTCCATCAGACATCTGCCAAACTGATGTCCTGATGTGTTGTCTGCAGTGTTTTCACAGCAGGCAGCACCCAGTGTTACAGCTGCCGGGGCTGGATAAGACTTCAGGGCTTAGAGCACTTGCTGCTAGAGCTGTTGTTTGGCCTTTTCTGCCTCCTGGTGGTAGTAAGGTGAAATTCCAAAACCTTTCTAAACTGTTGGCTTTCCAAATGATTAATAAATTATGGATATTTTAAAACATACTAGTAGCTAAAATTAACTTTAAGTAACTAAATTTAACTTAGGAACCTTAGCTATAAGGTGTCCAATGCCAAGAGTACTTATATCAAGTAGCATAGAATCATTTAGGTTGGAAAAGACCTTTAAGATCAAGTCCAAGCATTAACCTAACACTGCCAAGTCCACCACTAGCCTGTGTCCCTCAGCACCACGTCTGCCTGGCTTTTAAACACCTCCGGGGATGGTGCCTCAACCACTTCCCTGGGCAGCCCATTCCAATGCTTAATAACCTTTTTCTGTGAAGAAATTGTTCCCAATATCCATCTGAACCTCCCCTGGCGCAACTTGGGGCCATTTCCTCTTGTCCCATCACCTGATCCTTGGGAGAAGAGACCGACCCCCCCTGGCTACACCCTCCTTTCAGAGAGTTGTAGAGAGCGAGAAGGTCTCCCCTCAGCCTCCTTTTCTCCAGGCTGAACACCCCCAGCTCCCTCAGCCACTCCTCACAAGACTTGTGCTCCAGACCCCTCACCAGCTCTGTTGCCCTTCCCTGGACACGCTCCAGCCCCTCAATGTCCTTCCTGTCATGAGGGGCCCAAAACTGGACACAGCCCTCGAGGTGGGGCCTCACCAGTGCCCAGTACAGGGGGACAATCACTGCCCCACTCCTGCTGGCCACTCTGTCCTTTAATTCGGTAATAAATCACAGCTCTCTAAATGTGTCTTCGCTTTCTCCCATCACTCCAGTTAACAGGGTTATTCCAGTTTACAGTCAGACTTGCTTCAGAGACAGAAGCTCGCTTCACCTCAGTGGAGAGGATTGATCACTACATCAAGGTAGGACAAGAATACATTCAACTGCTTCTTGTAAAATTTCTTGTTGCTTATTATTTTGATGGCAGAAGAAAAAGTCAGGCATAGTCTGCCTTAGTACAGAATGTACGTTTCTGATCTTGTGAATGCATCAGTGCATGTACTGTAATACTGCAGAGTGAATTTGAGTTATGAAGCATGTATATAAGCGTTGGCAGGATGAACGGCACAAGAGCTAGGAGGTAACTAAGCTTACAGGCTTCGCTTACCTGTCATCACTGAAGGATATCGAAAGTTTGCTGACTTTCTCAGTGGAGAGTAGAGTGTGTGGAAGGGTAACTGGGAATTGAATGCAATATTTTACAGTAAAAGGATGGTGTTCTGGCATCCTTCATTCCAAATCTAGTGGAACTCCCTCATTTAAACACAGATAACTGTTGCTTTATCTACATGTAATTCTGCTTCATCCTAATAAGTCTACTTCGTTTTCCACAGCTATCTTATATAACATATTTCTATATGCTTAAAAAATCAATGAATTGCTTTTATTGCAAGCATGAGAAATGTGCCAGGCTAAAAGCTTAGCAAGCTGCCCTGATTGCTCTGATTATCTGTAACCCTTTCTTCATGATTAGGATTTGTGTGTGCAGAACTGGGTGTAGGTCAATGGGGAAAGTGTGGCCAGGAGAAAGCCTTCTACTGGGTCTGGTCTTTGAGGTGGAAAGGCTTTTTAACTTAATACATAATACATATTCCCTCTGAACTTTGAAGAGACTTATGTATATATGTGGTAAATCCGGGCTATGTAGTAGTTGATATTTATAGAACTTTTCTAAGCCTATGGGTTTAATACTGAAGGAAAAAAAAAATAATAAAAACTGCCCACTCTCCCTGTCCTCCTGTGACATCTAAGTAGAAAAGTTCTGTGTATGGAAGGCTTGGTGACCACTCAAGCTGAGAACTGTGTGCGAGATAGTGCCTGGTATCTCACTGGGCTGAGATGAGTTTATCACTTCTGTGGCAAAACCTATAGTTGTTGTTTTGGTTGTCTTCTTAAGTTACTGTTATAGTGTTTGGTTCTTTTGGTTTTGGTTTTTTTTTGAAGTTACTATCATTTTATATCACTATTAAGCAACACTTTCTATGATTTTTCTCACATGGATCTGTAGACAGCCACTTAATTATGAAACTGTAAAACTAGTTTGAATCTGACGCGAAGTGGTGGGTGCGCAGGGAAACACTGTGTGGGTTCTGTGGCGTACCAAGTCTCCCAGCCTCGGCTTCTTCAGTGCAGGCTTCAAGGTTGATGTTGGGAGCACCAGGCTCAAGGAACTGGAGTACTACTGTAGGGGATTGCTGTTTTTCTCAAACCCTTGGGGTACAATTAATCTGCTTCTAACTAGATGTTGCAGATGTCCACGATTGACATAGTCCCTGTAGGATCTCTGTGTAGTCAGTGTAGGAAATAGCTCTCTCCAAAGGGCAATTTATTACACATTCTAAGTGTTTATATTAGAATGAGAAAAATCACACTCCAGAAACGCTAGCTACTTTGTTGTGAGTATAAAGGAATTGACAGGGCCTGGTCTAGTTGGCGATTCTTACTTTGTGTTTAAAGTTACACGAGATAACGCCCATGACAGGATTTCTGCCGTTCTCTGAGGCTACTTGTGCCAAATATGGGGAAGTGACCTTGGCTTCATTCTAAACGTGCTGTAAAGGCACATCTTTGGTTTTCAGAGGTTCTGCTTTTCTGCTTAATCTGTGAACTGCTTAAGGAGGGACCTATTAAGGGGCAGAGTAAAACAGCAAAAGTGAGCAAGCTGGAAGGGGCCTGACTGGCTCGGTGATTTAATATTACAGGGGCAAATGAGGAAGAGGAGGAGGAGAGTAGCATTTGTCCAATGTGTCATATGGACGTTTGCTTCTGTGTCAGAATTGGCAGAGGTGACCTTGGCATGGCATAGCAAATGAGACATAGAAATACAGCAGATTTTGCATCCAGAAATATCCGGTCTTTGGAGTGTTACAAAACTCAATAGGATTGTGCTCATAAATAGGCCTAAAGTATATTTTGAATTCCGTTGATGAAAAACATTGTTGTGTAGAAGGACCAATATCATTATTGAGGCAACAGGAGGGGAATAGCAGTGTGGTCAATGTAACACAGAAAAACCTCTGAGCCAGTGGGCCCGCATCCAGCCACACAGCTCATCATAAAACTGCCATAAACTGATATGGGCCGAGTCTGCAGGGAAGAACTCCTGCTGAAAGCCGCAACTGGTAATTTTCCTTTTCTGGTGTTTTGGTTACTGGAAATTGAACTTCTGGTTTTGTTTTAAAGACACTTTCCTTGGAAGCTCCTGCTCGAATTAAGAATAAAACTCCTCCTCTGGACTGGCCACAGGAAGGTGAAGTTGTTTTTGAAAATGCAGAGATGCGGTACCGAGAGAACCTCCCTCTAGTACTTAAAAAAGTGTCCTTTACTATCAAACCGAAGGAAAAGATTGGCATTGTGGGAAGGACAGGCTCAGGTAAGGAAAAACACTAAGCAGAGTTAAATTACTACTTTGACAGAATCGGAATGGAATAGAGTGGAGCAGTTGTATTGGTTCTCCTCTGCGTTCTCTGTGTTTGAATAAATCGTTAATTGCACAGGAGTGGTCCAGCAGTCTCAGTGATGGATTCTGTTCATGCACATGCATAAGTAGGATCCCTGTAAACAATAATGACAACAAGTTTTCATGTAAAGTAGAGGGATATCCTGCTATGCCTGAGCCGGTATGCTCATAATTGTAGCACCCCAAGCCACTCGTCAGCACAGAACACTTCCTACAATGTGCTCATCGCAGTTTGACTCTCTTGAAAGTTTTCTGTACTGATGCTGCAGCCAGGTTTGGCTCAAAGCTATCTCAGAAATCTGTAATGTGAAGAATCAAAACTGCTTTTGTGAGATGACTTAAACCAGCTCCAAAATGTAGTTTCTAAATAAGCAATTAATATTGCCGTATTGGGTTGACGTGGCAAGGTTTTGGTAGCAGGGGTGAGGTGTCACTCCAGGGGCAGCTTCTGTGAGAAGAGATGAGAAGCTGCCCCTACAATTGCTTAGAAGTTTAAATACTGAATCTCAGCATTTACCAGTATCATTTGCTAGGACGATATGGTGTTTTAAAACACTTTTCTTACAGATGGACAGCTTTTAAAATGCATTCTCATCTAAAAGCTGCTGACTGTAGAAACACTAGTATTGCTTTTCCTGTCCCATTTTTAGGGAAGTCTTCCCTTGGAATGGCACTCTTTCGTCTGGTCGAACTGTCTGGAGGCTGCATTAAAATTGACGGTGTGAAAATAAATGACATTGGTTTGGCAGATCTTCGCAGCAAACTCTCAATCATTCCTCAGGAACCTGTGCTCTTCAGTGGCACTGTGAGGTTAGTGAGATTAGAAGGTGGCAAGAAGGAAAAAGAGAGTGACCAGCTTATACTTGAACTCCAATAGATGCCTGGTGAGATTTTAGTTCTCAGGCATCCTAGCTTTTGCCCTCTGTTTTTCAAACATAAAAAAGCACAGCTAAATGATTTTAGCTGTCCCAATGCAGAACTGGATGTAATCATCCTCTAAAAAAGGTCTTGCCATCTTGTTTAGTTTTTGTATCTTTGTCTTCCACCTCTACTCTTTGCTCTTTGGGTACTCTAACCCTAGTGTTCTGGGAGCATCTGATTTGCTTGGCAAGGAAATTCTGTCAGTGGAAGGCAAGACGGAATCATTCATCCAGATGAGTTAGCACACTGCTGTTTTGCCATTCATTGCTGAATAAAAATTCTGGTTATGTTTTCTGCTTCCCCCTCCAGATCAAACTTGGATCCTTTCAATCAGTACAGTGAGGAACAAATCTGGGATGCTTTGGAAAGGACTCATATGAAGGAGTGTGTAAGTATTATGTGCCCTATGAGATACATGTTTGTGTTTTGGCTTTCAAACCTACATGTGCTGTTAATAGGTGCTTCAGAGGCCTTTAGATAAAGCTTTTTCTTTGGATTTTTTTTCCCTTATTGGCTATGCTTTAGAAAAGAGACTGAATTTTTGGAGAATGTGCCACATTTTGGATGTTTACTTCTTTAGTTTATAGCAGAGCAGAGTGTTGCTTCATCACAGGAAACTCCTAGGGTGTTACAATATGTCATGTGATATTTCTCTAGGTGTGCCTTAGGTGTGCATTCTGCATTTACATTTGTGAGTGTAAACGTCACACATGCATATTTAGACTGAACTTACAATCTGCCCTTTGTGAGGCTCTCCGCAGCAGGTCTCACTGCTGTGACATTTCCAGTTTCTTTTTTTGTACGTCAGTGGCCTGGAGCTGCATGTGTGGCTGTAGTACGTATGCTGCAGTAACTTCTGCAGGGACTAGGTTCACTCTTTTCTCTTGACGAGAAAGGCTGTCAGGAGATCTGTGTTCATGGTGATACAATTTTGTAGGTAGCATGATTTTCTCTAGAAAACAAATATTTTGTTCTCGAGTCATTCTAAAGTTGCTTCCTGAGAGGATACAGCTCTTCTAGCTTAGCAACTAGTAGTGTTCTCAGGAGCTATTGCTGAGTCACGGACCTTTCGACTGGACTGAGCAGGTCTGATGTCGTATTGTTGTTTTAGCATTAGTTGCTTGTTGCTAATTTCCCCAACAGAGAGAGGGAGAGACGGTCAGCAAAGTGATATTTTGGAACATGGGCAAAATTGGATTTGCAGGAGGAGTAACTGATTGTCTTATGCCATGGAGATATGAAAAGTCTGTGCAACGCTCTAAGGTTTTTTGCCTCTTCTTTCCCACATAGGTTGCCCAGCTGCCTATGAAACTTGATTCAGAAGTGATGGAAAATGGGGAAAACTTCTCAGTTGGAGAGAGACAGTTGCTGTGCATAGCTAGAGCTCTGCTGCGTCGTTGCAAGGTGAGCATAGTGATGAGAGGAACAGCTAGACTTAGCAAACGGATAGCATTGAGCAAGCCTTTTTGTGCCAGATTCATTCAATCTGCCAGAGGAATCACACCAACAGTTATTGCAACCCACAGATGGTGTAGGGTTAGAACAACTAGAAAGGCATCCGTTGCCAGCTGCAGAAAGGTATTGCCTGCTAGTGGTAATAATAGTGTGTTGGACTGGCCTGATTATTTATCCAGAGTGTCCTGTTACTGGTGAGCATCAGGTTCTTTCCTTCTTCCACCTTTTTGTAAATGTTAGCCAAGTACTTTCCTTCTCCATGGTGTTCCACTAAAATGTAGTCTCCAAGTGGAATTTGGGGCCATGCTGTGCCAGTGAAGTTACGGGTTTTGCAGGAATGGAAGACAAATAATTACAGTGAGAAAGGATATTTGGATTGAGATTGACCAGGATTCCAATTTTAACATCCTTTTTTCTTAAACATTGCGTGCCATATTTTAAGGTTCCCTCTGCATCTGTTTTAAAGCCAAGACTACTCAGCAGAAGTTACCGCTCTCTCTGCAGTACCTGCATAAACCAAGTCTAGTTCAGCTTTGACAAGAGACCGCTCCAAATCAGTTTATATTTGAGTCTGAGAGGAATGGTAATTCTTTCCAGCATAAGAAAGCTAGTAAGCCTGGTCATTATTGACTATTGCAGAAGGAACTGTCACCACCAAGAATGTGTCAGGTTAGTTTACCATTAAAATTTGTGTTTGAAATTTAGCTGCTGAATGTAAAACTGAATGTAGTGGGAACTTGAGGCCCAGGTCAGACCCCAAACATCTTGTGGCTGTAGGATGTGACCATAAAATGCAAGTGTGATCCATAGGGTAACTGTTGAAGGCAATTGCATACAGAAAAGTGAAAAGGTGCTTGTGAAAACTACCTTTGTGACCACAGCTCTGTAGCGATTGCCAGTGGTGACAACTCTTGGTCATGGTAATTTTGCCCACTCTACATATTTTTTTGTTCAGGGAGGGAAAGAGTTACTATGGGTAACAGCCAGGATTATGTGCTGCTTTCAGATTTTGATACTGGATGAAGCAACAGCTGCTATGGACACAGAGACAGACTTACTGATTCAGGAGACCATCAGAGAAGCATTTGCAGACTGCACTATGTTAACAATAGCTCATCGCCTGCATACGGTATTGGGCTGCGATAGGATCATGGTGCTAACGCAAGGACAGGTAAGCAGCAAGACTTTAGTGGCTGTGGTTCCTGCTGCAGTCTGGTCGTGCTGCATGTGCAGGCTGAACTGAAGGAACAGCTGGTATTGCAGGGTGGAAAATCCATTGTGTTTATTTACATCTTTGGTAATAATACTACAATAGAATCAGTTATTGCCTGACCGTGACAAGACCAAAGAGGGCAAAAACTTCTTTAACACTCCAAGAAAATACTATAGACTAACAGTCTCCCTTTAAAAAGTGTTTTTGAAACACCCTTGGTAGGTTAATTCTCAGATGGGTAATAACCTAAGCATCTCTGATGGGGCTCAGTGGCAGTTTCCCATTACCTTCATGAACCCATGTGCTATCAAACAGGCACATGAGAGATACTTTACCCACTTTCAGGCTTCCATGTGGGAGCCATAAACAGTTAAATCAAATGTAAGAACATTTGGCAAAGCTTTTAAAGGTAAAGAAGGCAAAAGCCCATAGCATCTGCCTCTGCTTGCCAGAGCCACCAGAGATTGCTTTCTGATGGGTAGTTCCAGTGTTTGTCTGAGCATCCAATGTTTGTCTGAGCATCCCAAATTACAGTATTTAGGCATAGATGCACATATTTTCAATATCTGTTGTCTGATCTAAAGATTGCTGCCACGTTCTGGCTTCTTCACTGCTGTATCATAGAATCATAGAATTGTCTGCGTTGGAAGGGACCTTTAAGATCATCAAGTCCAACTATCAAGTTAACCCGGATAAAACCCATCACTAAACCATGTCACTAAGCACTATGTCAACCCGTCTTTTAAATACCTCCAGGGATGGCGCCTCAACCACTTCCCTGGGCAGCCCATTCCAATGCTTAATAACCCTTTCCGTGTAAAAAATTTCCCTAATATCCAATCTGAACCTCCCCTGGCGGAACTTGAGGCCGTTTCCTCTTGTCCCATCGCCTGTGACTTGGGAGAAGAGACCGACCCCCCCTGGCTACACCCTCCTTTCAGGGAGTTGGAGAGAGCCAGAAGGTCTCCCCTCAGCCTCCTTCTCTCCAGGCTGAACACCCCCAGCTCCCTCAGCCGCTCCTCATCAGACTTATTCTCCAGACCCCTCTGGAGAGTAAGAGTCACGAGTCCAAGGGTTGGGAATCCATTTTCTGCTGGATTTTACTGACTGACTTTACCTGCCTTGTTTGCTTTTAGGTAGTGGAATTCGACACGCCGTCTGCCCTTCTGGCCAATGAGAACTCGCGCTTCTATGCTATGTTTGCTGCTGCGGAGAACAAGGTTGCTGTCAAGGGCTAAAATTCAGGGCAAAGTCACTTTAATTGTGGAGAGCTACACTCTCTGCCTGTGGCAGGCCAGCTCTTCTTCCTCTTCCTCCTTCAAGCAGATTATTGCCTTTTCATCTTTTAATTTTTAGCACAATGTGTCAAGCCAGAGAGATTTTTAAAACTGTGTCAGAAGAATTCTTCATGGGTTTTTTTTTTATTGTATTTATTCCATAATCATATTACTAATTTTTTTGTTATTAAATGCACTCTACAAATGGCTCAGGGAGCCATAGTTATAAATGTATCAGAGGCCTATAATGAAGCTTTATACATGTAGCTATATCTATACATAATTCTGTATATAGCCTATATTTACAGTGGAAATGTAAGCTGTTTATTTTATATTAAAATAAGCACTGTATTAATAACAGTGCATATTCTTTTCTATCATTTTTGTACAGTTTATGGTACCAGAGATCTGGCTTTGTTATTGGACTGTATCAGACGCCATTTTGTCTTTTACAGTCAGTCTTTTCCTAGTGCCGGATTTTCTGCGTGTCTGAGTGGAAGTGAAGCTTTGCAATAGTGTCCTTTATTGTCACATCTTTGTTGTCTAGCGCAGGGGAGAAGAGCTCTGTGGTGTAACTCTATTGCATTGTAATTTATCAAAGCTATTTGGAGCATCGCTAATGTTCACCACGGCAGCGGCTGCTGCTTCCCATGATGCTTTCCCAAAGCAGGGTTTTTAGTGATCTCCTGAGCGGAGAGCCACTTCTGGGTCACTATAAGGCCTCATATTTTCTCAGTGTCCTGATACAGTATTTCTTACTGTTATCAGCAGGGTTTATTTTAATGCAAGCAAGCCCAAGCTCTTCCTGCTTCGCTGATCTAACACAACCAAAATCTGTTCATGGAACGAATCAATCAAAAGGTTCAAATAATACCCTGTATGCTAGCAGGAAAGCCTTTTCAGAGTTGCTTCAGCTGACTGACTCCTTTATCTTGAAGCTGCTAACACTCCTCAGTGGCTTTCATTGGCATGGGTCACACTAACTCTTTGTTCTGCTCACTTATACTAAGGTTAATCAACACCAATATTTCCTGTTTCTTTATTGCGCACTTGTTAAGGAAACAGTCCCCCACCCCACGTCTTCTGGAACTTTAAACAGGTTCCTGTTGATCAGGATGTAACACTGGTGTAGGACATCATTTTCTTACTGTAAAGAGACCTACCTCAGGTTACTGGGTCCCGCATAGCGCGTTGCCGTGGTCACTGTTCACCATCCCTGTCCCATGGGGCTGGTGCCCGGGCGGGCACGGTCGCTCCTCTAATAGCCGTGACTTACTGAATGGTCAGCGTTGCATGTCTTTGTCAACTTGGACATTTTGTAGCCTTAGCATGTTTGCAAAATGTCTCATGGAGGCAGATATCTGAACAGTAAATAAAACTATTTTGGGTTTTGTAAATTTTATTGGCTTAAGTGGTTTGTTTTGGGCACGTAAATCACTTCTCACCTTTTTGAGCCCTGGGGACAGTTTTTGCAGGCTGCTTTGTTTTTGGTTTGGTTTTTTTTTTTCTTGTCTATGCACCATGGCCTGATCTTTCTTCCTTCAGAGTGGAAGTGTTTCTTTAAAAGTGCAGTGGGTAATTTTTGTGCCCTCCAGCATGGGAGTGGCTTGCAATGTATGTATGTTTGTGTTGACTAGTGCAGGAAGTAATAATTTATAGTGCAAGTATTCAACCCAAGTAGCAAGGGGGGGAGGTCAGATGGAATACAGAAGATCCTTCTTAGGCTCAGATTCTTCCACTTTCTTTACTGGCGAGTGTTACTGTTTAAAATGTGACATGACTGCAAAGTCACAGCAACAAGCATTTCTACCTACCAATACCACAGGCAAATCATGGCGTTAATAGAGCTTAGACTGTAGCTTGGAGATAGACAGTAGCACATAAAGCATCCTTTGTTGTGGTTGTTCTTTAGTAAGTCTTTTCCCAAGCAGGCATTAACTAGCACAGACCTTACCCTGCCCACAGGCCTGCACCCACTCTGTCAGGGACTGGCTGCCATTTTGCTCAGCGTGATTCAGCTGGAGGAGCAGAGTGTTGTGGGTCGGGAAGCGACAGGTCTCTCTCCAAAGAACACCCAGCCAAGTGGGGGGTTTTTTTTTGGTCAGAAACTTGAGGACAAAAAGAAACTGGGGAGAGGCATGAGGGAGCCGGGGCAACAGGCTAAAGAGGTAATGAATGCCCTGCTTCCTCCCAGAAGTAGAGCTGGGTAGAACGTGAGGATGAAGACTGAATACCTTAAGGGGAGAGAAGATGAAATGCATCTGCGTAAGACTCTCTTTAACACAGTTCAGTCAATTGTCACATGCAACTCTGTCAAGGGCAGGATTGTCTTGGGCCCTGCAGAACTGAGTTTGCCCCACAAACTTCAGTATTTCCTTTGAAGAAAAAGGGCTAATGTACCTAGTTCTCAAGTGCCTCTGGGGTCAGAGCGTGGCTTTATTTGGCAGCTAAGGCTGAGCTAATGGCAGTTTGGGCAAAAAGGGAGCCATCCTGATCTTGTCCTCCTTCTTCTTCCAGGCTGGGAGTTCCTTCCACTGTCCCGATGCCAGCAGTGGCTCTTGCCCGGTCCAGCAGTGACCCGGTTCAGAAAGCTAACTTGCAGAAAGTTCACCCTCCAAAAGCAGGAGTGCTGTACCAAGGAGACAGGAAGGCACATCTGGAAGGGAGGTGAATGGGGCTGCTCTTCTCAGTAGGTGCGAACTGTAACGCTAGTATAGGTGTGTGAGGAAACGCGCTCAGGATCCACTGCACCAAACTGCCGCTTCCCAGTCCCGCTCTCCTGGAAAGGTGAGCGCTTCCCTGCTGCTTCAGCGGGCTGAAATAGCCCAACAAGGTGGCGGTCACCTGGAGGCAGCAGGGATTAGCTCAACCGTCGCATTAAACCTTAGCACCAGCATTGTTACTTTGGAATTAAGGAGACAGACTGCCAGAGGGAAATGTTCTTTCTGCTGTAATCACTTATCTGCTTCGTTTGGCACTTGTCTCACAGACGGTACAGAAGTATTGCTTCTCACATAGGTAGCAGTAATTCTGTTACTGGCTTTCATCCTGAACCACAGGAGCAAGCTGCAGCCTGGCCCAGGGCCCTGTCACTGGAGTGGAAGGAAGAAACATCAATATATACAAATGAGACTGAAATATCTCTATCTTTGAAGCATTCTACGGGAGGCTGCTGCTGATGGAAATTTTCAGAAATTGGATCCTGCTTTAGAATTTAGTGCAATATCCCAGAGAAGACTTTATCCTGCGAGGAGTAGGATAAAACTGTGGGATTGCAACAGTGTCTTTCCCTAAAGAGAGCCTACCCCAAACAGCATGGAGATAACGCATCCTCCTTAGTGTATAGCAAAGGCTGTGGCCCAAGACCAAGAGCTGTACAACAGGAGAGAGATTTATCTGGGATATTTGGGTTGCTGTGTTACCCTCAGGAATTTCAGTTGCATCAGTTTTGCTTATTCTGTCCAAATGCAGAGAGCGCAGCCGATCCCAATTCATTGTCATAAGCTTAAAGACTCTTAGAGAGAACGTGTTCCTGCCCATCTCATCTACCTGATGGGTGGAAACATTGCACTTGCTTGAGACTTCAATCAAAATGCAGGTAGGATTCTTCTAAAATCACCCAGTGGAGTTAACGTGCAGTTAGATCGATGTAATTAAGTCCAACATCAGGCCCTGAAGTTTTGCTGAGGAGACTCCACCATTACCTGCGGTGAAGATGCCGAGGTTGCTGGGGCTGTGTTCTGTGTGCTACCCCTAGAGGAAAGCCAGAGGGAGATCAAGCAGTCTTAGAACATTGGTGGGAAGAAAGTTTGAGAAAGCAGAGTTATTTGAAAAGGCAAATGGTATGAGTGAGAGAAGTTATCAGAATGAAAGGATAAATGCAGAAAATGTGATTTATAGAAGGATGATGTGGAGAGAAAAGGTGGCAGGACAAAAAATTCCCCTTAGTTAGAAGAGGACTGGGCAAAGACAAAATTACTTCTTGAAGGTGCTTCAAAAGAACATGCTGAGAACATGCAGGGTGGCTGTAATGCCCTCCTCAACCAAAGAGCTTTTGTGAATGCTGCCTTGTCATTTTTTTACTGCAACTGCAGTGTGTTTTACTACATATAAGTACTCACACAAAGGTTTTCTTTATAGTCCCAGCTTCAGGTTGGTCTAGCATAATACTGTGACTTGTTTTACCCTGGGTTCAGCTGGAAACAGCAGCTGCGTTGTGCTGGGGACACAGCTTCTGCCTCGAGTGACGACAGAGTGGAAGCTCACTTGGAACTTGGTGCAGATGCTGCTGTTGCGGGTGTCAGGCTTGGGAGGCTTTTAGAATGTACCACTGTGGGTTCATTAAAGCCACAACTGTGTAATAAAAGTTCCTGCGTCATCCAAAAGACGTGCCTTGGAGACTCACCGAGCGGCTGAGGTAGGCAAAGCCCAACAGCGACGGTAACCGACACCACTGTCGCACACGGGGCAGGGGTTTCCTCCGCGCTGCTCCCGGGTTGAGGAGTTCCAGTCAGTCGGTCCCGCACCCTCCTGCCTTCCCGCCTACCGTCTCCTGCCGGCGCCCTGCAGAGAAACAAGCGGCTGCATAAAGATGGTCATTTTGTGGTTTCTGTCCGTTCCGTCGTAGGAAACCGGCAGCGGGCGGCGTGTGACCGGCCGGGCTGGGGGCGTGGAGCGCTTTCTGTCCGAGCAGGGGCCGGTTTGGGGCGAGGGCTGGGGCAGCCGAGGAGCGCGGGGGGTGGAACGCGGGGTGCCCGGGCCGCGGGCGGCGGAAGCAGAAACAGGCCCCGGCGGGACGCGGCTCCCCGCGGGGCGCAGCGGGCTTGGGGGCGTTTCTGCCGGAGCCGGGGAAGGTGACAAGGAGCCGTCCCGCCGGGGCCGGGGCCGGGGGGTGCCGGTGCCGACGGCCGTCCCGAGGCGGAAGCGGGGTGTCGGTCTCGGGTGGGGGGGGCGGCCACAGACCGCCTGGCACGCGGCACGGGAGGGCGCCCCCCCGCTGCGCGCGCAGCCAGCGGCGGG
>KZ506471.1:194896-206879 GCA_002844005.1 Limosa lapponica baueri
GCCGCCGCCGCCGCTGCCCCTCTTCGCCCAGCCGCCCTGCGCTGCCTGCCCGCTCGGCTTCAGGGTGGACCCCTTCACCGACTACGGCTCGTCCCTCACCGTCTCCCTGCCCGCCGCCCTCCAGCCGCACCAGCCCTTCCAGATCATCGTCCGCTACACCACAGCCGACGGCCCCGCCGTGAGTACCGGGCTGCGGGGGGGCGCGGCGGGGCCGGAGAGATGGCACAGGAGCCGAGCCCCGGGGCGGCCGGCGGCGCCCTCCCGTGCCACCCGCGCCTTCCTCACGTTTTTCCGCCTGCTGTAATGACCGTCGGGAAGGCGCCCTGGCTCTGCAGCAGAGGCGGCGGGAGATAATCTGCTGTCAGCCCCTCTTTTTATGTCCCCTCCTCGCCTGACAGCTGCCTGCCCGCTTGTCGGCAGCGGCTGTCCCCTGCCCGCCGCCACCGAGCCCTGCGCGGTCCCACGCCGCGCTCGGGGGCGATGCTCCCGCCTGCCCTCGCCCGCCGTTCTGCCCCGGTCGCCGTGGCCCGCGAGGCTGTTCGGCCCCGATGGTGACAGTCGTTTTAAAGTTTTTTGTCCTTTAAGGGCGTTGCAGTTGTCGGTGAGGAGCGTGAACATTTGAAAACTCCTGCCTCGACCGAATTGTTCAGGACAAGTTACGCAATCTGCAAATACAGGAGTTTCCCTGTGGGTTTTGCCAGGTGCTTACAAAATCAGGCCTTGCGCACACAGGGTGACGTTCCAAGGAGCCGTGGTCAGGAGCCTTGAGAAGAGCGGGAGGAGATGTTCCTGCAAGTTATCTGCTGGAAAAAAAGGATGAGAAATGGTGCAAAACACCCATTTCGGTGTTGCTGAGTGCTCTATAATCATTCTCAGTCTGACTGAGCCATTCCTCCCAAAGTACACGTTAACATACATTCCTCCTCTTGAACAAATTGTTTTATTTTAGACTAGCCTGTGCTCCCTCCTGGGTTTTGCCAGCCCTGTTGCCAAAGGGGCAGGCTGTCCTGCTCTGTCTGTGGGGAAGCTAACAGCATATCAATCTGAGGCTCAGCTTTAGGAATGGTCTGAAAACTCGTGGAAGGTGCAGGTCACTGATTGACGTGATGTTCGTTTAGTCTCACGTCACGTTAACGTGTTGCCTCCCTGGCCCTGCACACAATCCAGCGTGAATGTTAACGTGTTTGCGGGTGCCGGGAGTGGGGCGTTCTTTCCATTCCCTCTGTTGTTTGTCTTGCTTCCCCTGGATCAGTGATGAGCTAGCTATTCTTCATCCTGTCTTTGAAAGTCTTTATTGTACCTTTAATGGTGTGTACTGCTTCAGCTCAAATGAGGCTACAAGGACTAGTGTCAAAAGATTATTGATGGTTACAGTGTCGGGCATGCACTGCCCTTTTCGAGCGATACTGAAAAGTAGAAGCAGGCATGCTCGCTGACATAAGTCGTACCACGTTTCCTCGCTCACTATTGTAGATTTTGGCTGGCAAAGTATTTGTCCTCAAGTAGCACCTGTTCTAGCCCTTCATGTTCAGCACGCTGAACTATTTTTTTTTTTTTGGATCCAAAGTCGTTTCGTGCTATTGTAGTGCTATCTGTTGTTGCTGTTTTTCAGCCTAGCATTGCATTTTAATAGGGATGAGTAACCCGTGTGTGTTTAAGCGTGAACTGGTTTATGCTCATGTCTAGTACGTTTTCTCGCAGTCCCTTTTCTCTGCATAAGTGAAGCAACTTTACATGTTAGATCTCTCTCTTCTAAAAGATATATTTTCTTTGGCCTTTCTTTGAATGTAATCTTTTAGGTCAGGGTTTATTTTCTGTGGGACCCTTAGCATACTTGGGGGACCTATAAAACATTAAATTCATGTTACAATGTAGCACAGGCACATTGGCAGAAAAATCAGCAGCAAAGACTGCAAAATCAGTAACAACAGACTACTGTCTGTTTAAAATTGGAAACCTGTTGCCTTGATATACTTGGTTTGAGCCATCTGGATATGTTATTCGACTGTCCCATTATTTCTTGCGTGCAGGAAGGAGCCAAGATCCTTGGTTGTTTGATGGACATTGAGAGACAGCTGAGAGATTAAATCTGCCTTTCGCAGAGCATTCCAGCTCCCTGTGCTGTTGGGAAACCATATGCTCGGTACCTCATCAATTCACTTCAGCAGCGAGACTGTCACAGAGATTGTGTATCTCTCGTCGTGTGGGCTGAAGGCTCACACCACCCAGGTGTCTCAGTGACAGTAGGCCTGCTCTTCCTCCCCTTCTTTTCCCTCACCCTTTACTTCTTGGTCCTACAAATACTCTTTCATAAGGCTTTTATTTTTTCCTCCATCCCCAGGGAGAAAAACGTGCATCTGTCTCTTGCCCACTGTGTCACGCCTCTGATTTGGCAGCGTGCATGTTAACACCAGTGCTATTTTCTTTCCGTGACAATCTTAAATGCAAACGCTGCTCTGTGTTCTGGTATAGAAAGTAATAGCATTTCCTCATCTTCAAAAAGGATTTAGCAAAAAGGACAGCCCTTTTTTGCAGTGCTGGAAGCTTCCTTGTTGTTTCATTAGCTTTGTCCCGACTCCTCAGTCCTCCTGGAGTGACTTTCTGTCCAGGGGTGCCTCGCTCCTGTCACATTCTCTGCACCTCAGGTGTGCAGTTTACTTTGCCATCAGATGGAGCCGCCTGTTCTTTGTCTAGAACAAGCTCTGGCGTTGCAGCTTTTCTTGGAAGCTTCATCAATAATGCAGGTTGAAACATGGAGAAATTTAAAATTGGAAGAGGCTTAGTTAATCCTCTTTGTCATTTGCTGCATTTGGGTAAAATATTATAATTAAGTCAATAAAAATTATATTCTTGGCTAGTGCCTTATAAAGCGTGAGCTTCTTTGCAGCATGTGGGCAGGGGGAAACTTGGACTGCCCAAAGCCCCTGTTCAGCATAGGAACTAAGCAGCAGGTTTGTTTTTTTTTTCACTTGAAGCGCAACATAGAAGAGCTTCAATGTGTGAAAGAGGTTTCCTGTATACGTGAAAAATTAGATAAAAATGGTGAGCATTATGATGACGACATGTATGTTTCCAAAGGGGAGCACAGGAGGGATTTGGATGTAGAGTAGATGGTATGGTCCCAAATACTGCTCCGTCCTTGTGCCCTGCTCCTTTCTGGGACGCTGCTTGTACTCATTTTCCCCAGTCTGTAGCCCTGCCTCTGTCCGGCAGCATAGCCTGGTCTATTTATATTACAGATCTATTTATATTGTTTCAGGATAACTTTCATCATTGTTCCAAGTGCATCTGGAAAGAGAGACGGAGGTTTGCCATGTAGCTGCAGAGTTAGGAAACAGGGGAAAAAAATACATCATCCTCTGTAAATGTTTTTTCCCTCTTGGCCTGTGGGGCTGGTGCTTCATTTGACTTCAACGAAATGTCAAATAAAAAGGGGACTAGTTGAAAAGAAATTGTCCTTAATTTATGGAGTTCCTTGTAAACAAGAATCAACTTCGCAGTTCCCCTTTGCTTCCTGCTTATGTTTTCTTCCTGCACTGGTCAGGGAGAACTTCCCCTTATCTCTCTGCTCTAAAGACATCGTCTCTCAACCCTTTTTCCTTCCTACTGTAGTGTCGCAATTTAGGTCTGGTGGTTTCTTCTCTCTCTCTGTTTTATTTGTTAGCCTTTTCTGTCTGTCAGAAAGCAAAGGAAACAGAACCTTTTGCAGGTGAGTCTCTTCAAGCAGGGTCAACGATAGGGACTGTAAGTCAGACCTTTTGTGATATGAGCACAAAGCCACTGGTCAGGGGAGCATTTCCATGTTGGCATTGGGGCAGATCTTTAAGAACTTAATTTCTGAGCCTCCTTCCCAGATCTTTAGAAAACTACTACCCTGCAGTAAAACATAGCATTTGCATTTTTATGTGAATGTATGTTCTGGGGGGAAGCTATTAGTTTCAAACTGTGGGTTTTAATGAGATGTGTGTCCCCAAATGCTTTCTGGAATAGTAGCCTCCAGTTCCACAATGTCACATCGCAGAGAAGATATTCTTTGCCGTGCAATGCAGGTATCCACGGTGTAGAAATCTGTAGCTGTATAGTGCACCTCAGCTGTGACCTGGGGATTTGGCCAGTGATATGCTGAAAAGCAGCACATGGTTTGAATAGTTGTGTGGCCTTAGTCCTCGTGGTGTCTGTGAGGCAAGGTTCATCACAAGTCGTGCTTTAACCATGTTTCTGACCCAACAGGCTTGAAACAGAAGAGGGTGATCTTAAAACAAATTTCAAGATGAGAATGCTGCTCTGAGAATAATGGTACTTCTAAAGGTTTTTAATTTTGTAGTGCCTCCCACCTTTAAAAAAAAAAACAAAAAACAAAAAACAAAACAAAAAAAAACCAAAACATTTACCAGTGGAAGTGTGAACTGCTGGTCGAATGACTGAAAGCTGCTGACAATGTGTTTCCTTTCCTTACCTGTCACTTGATCCCCAGGGGTGCTGCTGGAGTGGGTGATTTGGGAGAGGAGCATGTTGGCGTCTGAGGAGAAGGGCCTAAAGGCAAGGGAAGAGGATAACAAAGAATACCCTTGTAGGACAGAGAAAAAACTTTGACTTCCAGAGCACAGAGAGTTTAACTAGGAGACAGGATTGTAGTATGTCGTTACAACCCGAGCAGACATAGTACCCAGGCTTGTCTTCTGTAAGTATTTCATTGCTTTCTCTTGAGAACCGGAACTGAACTAGTGTCTGTACTGCTATTGCCTGAATTCAGATTTATTGGTTGCTTTGATCTAAGAATTCAGCAGACTCAGAAGTTTTATTCCTTGTGCTTGACTGTTCCCAAGTCTTCCAGTGGTTCCAACCTTATTGCAAGTTTCACAATATTTGATATTTTCTGTAAAAGTTCAGCTCCAGAGTTCTAGGATTACAAGAAAATCCTTATTTAAAATTGCTCCTTCGCTTCAAAGTTGGAGGCAGGGAGCATGTGAAAGCATAAATATTATATTTGAAACAGAAAAACTAAAAAGGCAAGTAACTGCACTTTTTCATGTTATTCTTAGTCTGTTCTAATTATTTGCTGAGGCTCTGACTCATGAATTATTTGCTGTTTGATACTGAAAAGTGACGTGCTCGGTGGTGTTTTTCGGTGGGTTTTTTTTTTTGTGTGTGTGACCACCCAGAATCTCCTTACGCGCTTTGTAAAAAGGTCTCCAGTGTCATTGACCAGCTGTTTCGTACATATACTGACTTTTTTTTGCATAGCATCAAAACGTTTGATGCTTCAGCCAGCAGGGCAGTGTCAGGGTCAGAGATAATGTTGTGTACACTGCTCAGCCTCAGGGTTTTTTGGTTTGTCGGTTTGGGTGGTTTTTGTTGTTTATTTGGTTGGTTTGGTTTGTGGGTTTTTTTGGCAGCTTGCGCTACCTGTCCCCTGCTACTCGTGTTCGTGTTGAATTAACAACATGAAGATACTCAGAGTACTCCCTCTGAGAAGAAGGTTGTCTGGATGTTTGGCAGGAACTTGTTATTAACCAAGCAAATTGATACAACAGAAATAGCGAGTGGCTGGAAGACACTCTGTTGTGTGGCACCACTTGGTGTTCAGACAGTGAGAAATTACTCTGAGTAGCTATGGCAAATAAACATTAGTAGAAAGATGTATTCTTGGAAATTGAAATGTGCCCTGTGCCAGATATTTGTCGGGGGAGCCCAACAGCCGAGGTGTTTCTGCCCCTCCAGTCCACTTGCTTTACGGTTTTGGTTTTTGGCAGTTCGTCCTTGTGATTTCTGTCCCTTTCCCTCACCTCTTCTTCACATCGTGTTTCCACAGATCTGGTGGCTGGATCCAGAGCTGACGTATGGCAACGCCAAGCCCTTTGTCTTCACGCAGGGCCACTCCGTCTGTAACCGCTCCTTCTTCCCCTGCTTTGACACACCGGCGGTGAAATGCACCTATTCGGCTACTGTCAAGGTAAGTGACCGAATAGCTATAAATGGCTCATTAAGCACTTAGCTGCTGTTAATTTGTGAAAGCATAGTTACATTGTGTATGTACATGTGATATAAAATATTCATTGTGGCGTTTCGTGTTATAAAAAATACTGGACTTTTTTAGATCCTGTTCTGGTTCTTGGGCCAGAATCGGGGTACTGCCGAAAGGCAGCTCTTGCCTATCGCACTTGGGTCTTGCTTTCCCAGGACTCAACGCTGAAAGAATAACCATGAAATAGATAATACGAAAGAGAGAATTTGGCTGGTCACTTCCAGTAGTGGTTATTGATGATAATATCCAATTGTATTTTTTCAGTTCTTGAAAGAAAAAACTTAGTTTTGTGAAAGCAGGGTCAAATAATGTTGCATTTTGTGTAGATGAGATAATTTATGTGGGCACTTTCGGGGGAGCTGGTGTAAGAACCCATGCGATGTAGGATGAGTAGTATTTTTGGTTGGTATGTTTTCATGGCCTGGGTAGATTGTGGTAGAGAAACCACACAGAAATCTCATATTTTGTGTTATATAAATTATTGGTTTTAATGTACATCCTCTTAGGCATAGATTTAAAAAAAAAAAAAAAAGAGGAGATCTGTGGTGTGGTCATTCAGCTGTGATGTGATCATCTAGTGCATTGATGTGTATGATGTTCGTCTTCCAGGCTCCAGCAGGCATACAGGTGTTGATGAGTGCTACCCAAAGCACCTACTTAGAAGAGGAAGGTGTATACCAATTTTACATGGAATATCCAGTTCCTGCCTATCTAGTGGCCCTCGTGGCAGGAGATCTTATACATGCAGACATAGGTCCACGGTAAGATTCACAGTGAGTTGATTCTGTTTTTTGTGTCTTTGTGCAGTGCTTCAGGTTATAAGTAGTAAAAATACTTTTGAGTCATATATAAGGGAACGGTTGGCACCATGACCTGTGAGCGGTCAGGGAGTTTGAGCTTTAGTTGGGTGTAAAGAACTGCATGGCACTGCACTGGCAAAGATGTTTCCTTCTTTCATAAATGTTGTTTATTGTTCCCTGTAATCATTGCAGCTCCTTGTCTTGCCTTGCCCTGTTGCCTTAAGGTGATTTAAGGGATCTTTGATGCACTCTTGTCATGTATCCATTAAGTGTTAGCCTAAAGATGGCCCGAGTCCCATTTGAGACCTCCTAGCACTATTACCATACATGGAAGTGTGATGAGAACTCAGGCTGTTTTTTCTAAGAGATAATTCAGTTTGCTGAAGTATCACCTGATGTTTTCTGTTTTCTGACAGGAGCAGAGTGTGGGCAGAGCCTTGCCTACTGCCAACTGCCATCAGCAAGCTTTCTGGCATGGTTGAGCGCTGGTTGACTGCAGCAGAGAGTCTGTATGGCCCATATATATGGGGAAGGTGAGTTTTATAAGTCTCCCAGGAATGTGTCATGGGGACAAAATAAAACAATCTTGAGAAATGATTGTGCTTTTTCCCCACGCTAGCAACAGCAGGACAAATGAGCCTCTCAACTGGCAGCACTGTAGTAGTTGGCAACAAACTCTGGAGTTTTGTCTTTGCAAGTGGTAGAGAGGACCATAGAGACATGGTGGTGTTTTGCCTGGTACGGTGGGCAAAACTGGAGGTTTCTAAACAGTGGATCTCCCCTGAGGTTTTTTATACTATAGTGTTTTGTGATGCAAGTCCAACATTGGGCTGGACCCCATTTAAAGTGTATGGCAGTTTTATTTATCTTATTTATTTTTACATATTGTCCTTGACATATATTTATTGCAGTATACCTGTGGGTGCTGAAAATCTGACTCAGTACAGACTCACTGAGAGTCTTAGTCCCTAAAAAACATGTAGTTTCTGAAGTGAAGCTTCACTATTTATTAGAGGGAATGTTTTCGTTCTTTGGATGGGAGAAGATGTTTGCAAAGGCTTCCTATATTTATTTGCTAAAGATAAGTAGGAAGAACGTGCTGTTGTTAACTTACAAAATGTTGCTAAGAACAAGGCCCAGTGTGCCAGTGCTGATCATTGGTGGAGACATTTAGAAAACGAAAGAAATAGTATTGTTACACTCTAAAGCAGACAGGCTAGAGTCATTTTGCTGGCACTGCAGGTACACCAAATCAGTTAATTCATTCGATAGCTTCCTAGCCTCTCTCTTTCCTGGGAGCCTCTGGGGACTTTGCACTATGTGTGTGGGTAGTGTATGTAGAGTAAACTTAGTGTTTCTGGCTCTCAGATATACAGCTTGTGATGAGTTTGCATGTGTGAAGGGAGCATGATGCTTCTGGGAAGTGCTGGATATGCTGCACATGAAAAGACTGCCTGGTCTTACATCCAAACATGAGCAGGTCCTTGGCCAACAGAATAAACTCTGTCATCCCCTGCTTAGAAGAATCAAGCACCACTGATTTAGAAAGTTTTTTTGTTTCTAAAGTCACAAAAAACCCTCGGAAGAGCCTTCCCTAAGAAAAAAAAATGTTTCTGTGCATGTCTTTTGAAATAGCTGTAATTTACCTATCATCTCCTCTCTCCTTTCTTCTCTCTCCCTAATTTTAGATATGACATTGTTTTCCTTCCTCCATCCTTCCCTATTGTTGCCATGGAAAACCCATGCCTGACCTTCATCATCTCTTCCATCCTGGAGAGTGATGAGTTTTTGATCATTGACGTCATTCATGAAGTTGCCCACAGCTGGTTTGGAAATGCAGTCACCAATGCCACCTGGGAGGAGATGTGGCTGAGCGAGGGACTCGCCACCTACGCACAGCGCCGGATCACCACTGAGACCTATGGTACAGCCCCCAAAATGTGTCTGACCAATAACTGGGAGTTGGCTGCGTAGAATATTTGCCTCAGGAACTCAAAAGACTGTAGGGAGCTAGTTTGCTTTTTGTATTTCTGGAGCACACACATCCTCAAACTTTGCATTGAACATCTGGGTACTTAGAGTCTGATGTTGTCTTGGCTTTGGGTGGAATGAATAAGTGATACGGTAACGGGGGCATGAACAAGGTGTGTTAGCCCAGCTTTGTAAGGATGTTTGTAGGCAGTTTGGAACTAGGCAGGTTTTCATATGTCAGAGCAAGGCAAGTAGAAGATGTTTCAGAGAAGGATGTAAGACATCTTATGGTCACATTGTGAAGTAATTATTCTCTGAACAAGTGTCTTTCTAATCCTGATCAGTTAGTAGCTACCTGCTGTTGGAAAGAATGATGGCAATAGCCTTTATTAAAAAAAAAAAAAAAAGTATACGTCTACATAGCTGTCTGTTTATCTGTTTGAGGCTTCCTGTAGACCTGTACAGCCCTGCCTTTGACCGCTTATATCAGTGAATTTCACAGGTCGGTTGTATGGTACTTCCTCTAGAATATATAAATAGTAAATCATTCCTGTTGCTCTTCAGTTTACCTGGATTTTTGTTGAAGTCAATAATGGGAACATACATTTCTCTAGTATGTCCTGTTATGTTCTTAAAAGCCTATACCATGTGTATTCTCACGTGTCCACTGTAAACAATCTTGGAAAAAATCCTGGAAATCTTGGCAGCGAGAGTGTTTAGGAGTATGCCTTTGCTTTTATTCACGTATATTGTTTTTGGAAATGAGCTGATGATAATGAAGTTTAGGGAAAGAAGTGCTCTGAGCATATATGGAGACATTTCATGTATATTATATGTCTTTGAAAGCTGTTTTATTTTGAGTAATTCTCAGTGGTTAGGACTATTCTTATAAGGCACATTATACATGGCAATAACATGAATAGCCCAGAAGGTATCAACCTGTTCTCTCTCCCATCTTTGTCCTTCTGACACAGGACAAGGTCCTTGCTGGTTTTGGTCTATTTGCTTGAAATTCAGAACTAGTTGTTTCAAGAAGCAATTGTTCAGGAAACTAAGAAGTGCCATTCCCTGTGGCATTCATTCATGATCTGTTTTTGCATTCCATTTCTGTTTCTAGGGCAAACCTCTGATCTAAGTCTTGCCATTTCTGACGTAACTTCTGGAATATCTCCTGCTGTTAATAAAAAGGCATCTTTGTTATTACACTGTTTACAGAAATTGGGAATCCTGCGACCACCACACCTCTTGGATCTTGCTTAATCCTCCTCCCTGCTTGTCGATTGAAGTAATTGCCCTTAACACTGGCTCCTGGTTCTTGCTTTCCCCTGTGAAACACATCTTCTCCTTTCTCTGCCAGTACCGCTTCTTCTGTCTTCCAAATATATCCTGGTTCTTAGTTCAGATTTCGCTTATATCAGATTCCTCTCTGTATGTACATTGAGACTCTAAGATAGTATCTGTGTAACAACTTATAGATAAGTTGAAGACTTGGCAAAGAAAGCTAAAGTGTTAATAGTGCTGGATGTTAAGTGTCTTCTGATTCTGAGAATCCATTTTCTGCAGCTTTTTATATCTGCCAGAGCATAAGAGAGGTCTCTTGGCTTGCCGGTGTAATATAGCTAGTTTGGCTTGAAAGCATGGAACGTTCTATGCTGCGGTCAAATAGAAGAGAAAGAGTAGCCTACCCAGCTGCAGCTGTAGAAGAAGTCCTAATGAGTAGAAGATGAACATCATATGATACAATATGGGTAGGATGCTACATAAGGCTTAAAAAAGATCCACAGGATCTGTAGTATACCAACTAAATCTAATCTTTTTCTGTTTTCAACAAGAGGTGACATTCTTTTAGTAATATCTTTGGCGTTGAATATGGAATAGTGTGTCTAGTACTGTACCCGTGACATAACTTCTTTTGTAGCATTTGATTGCTCCTTGAAAGGTACCTGTACAAATGCTGCTCTGCTTCTCTTGCAAGAACTGATAAGATGATGGCAGGGATGTAAACTTTAGCATAGTTTTCATGCTGCTTGGTTTTTCAGTTCAGCCTGCTGCATACTCTGAATGCATAAATACACTGGTTTAGCTTCTGACTTTCATTACAAATTGCAAGGATTTTTTACGCTCAAGTTTCTCCACCATTGCATTACTGTGATTCTGTCTTGCTGTTGTGCCTTTTACACCTTCAGCAGCTTTTATTTTGTACTTGTGCTAGTTCTGCACAGGTCAGGTTTTGCTAGTCATTTTCCCACAGCTAATGTATTTCTTCCTGGGGTAGGAGCTGCCTTCACATGTTTGGAGACTGCATTCCGCCTTGATGCTCTCCACAGACAGATGAAACTTCTTGGAGAAGACAACCCGGTCAGCAAGCTTCAGGTTAAACTGGAGCCAGGTATGGCTTTTGGCTGAAGCTGCTGTACACAAAACTTCTGTATATTGATGCTGAAATATAAACCAAAAAAGACTAATTTTTATATATCCTTTATAAAAGAAAAAAGAAAAGAAATACTGGTTTGTAAACTAGTCTCAAAGTAAATAAGGAAACTTGCCTAGTTTTCTTCAAAGTTGGCTAGCTCATCTTTATAAATATTGTTCTGTTTAACAACAGAACACATTCACTGGGCAGAAATGGAGCATGAAAAGCTGCCTTGAAAGCTGTGTGGTTTGGAGCTTCTGAATATGTAAAATAAAGTAATTTACAATTAAAATATTTGGAAACATCAAATAAAACCCCGTGCTGTTAAGTGTTCCTCTCTTTCTGTGTTCATGTAAGAGCTGCATATGTGTGCATAAGCATACAGATAAACATATGTACTCGCTCTCCTGTTGACTGAGCTGCGCAGAGGCTGTTCGCTTATCCCCTGAGCCTGATGCACATCTGCATTCCAGCATCGTGTATTGTTTTCGTTGATAGTTCTCTTGTTCTGTCATCACTGGAGGTGTGAAGCAGTCTTCAATCTAGATGGTATTTAAAACAACCTAAAATGCAAGTGGAGATGATACTGGAACTGAATGGTATGGAAAAGCATGTGTTGGAAGTCTCAAAAAAGGAATAAGTAGTGATTACTTTATATTGACATCTTAAAATTGTGGTAGGCTGATTTCCTGAATTTGGCACTGGGGGAAACAAAAAAAAAAAAAAAAAAGAGGTATTGAAATTCCAGGTGTGTTTTCAGTGACTTCTAATTTG
>KZ506471.1:206979-220946 GCA_002844005.1 Limosa lapponica baueri
CCGCCTGTATGTTTGGACTGCTTCCATTAAATTTACTTAGTAAATTAAATGTACTGACAACAGGCTGCTTTTGTTTTTAAGTCACTGCATCTTGACTCAGTCATCTCTAAGGGGTTTGTATATGTAGAGGGATTGGCAATGAGTGTCCTCATTTCGGTATCTTATGACATTGTTGTCTTCTCCTTTCAGGTGTAAATCCTAGTAATTTAATGAACCTCTTCACCTATGAGAAAGGCTACTGTTTTGTTTACTACCTGTCCCAGCTCTGTGGTGACCCAAGACACTTTGACTCCTTCTTAAGAGTGAGTGTTAATGAGCATGCATTTCTCTTGAATTTAGAGCTGCTTTTTATTCAGGTTTTGTCACTGTGGCTAATTGATAAGGATAAACTTGAATACAGATGTGTCTGAGGTGGTAGAATGGTGTGGGCCTGTCTGTCACCCCAAATGATTTCTTCTACACGTGACAGATTTTTCTTCAGATTTCTCTTAAGTGAACGTGGTTGTGCTCTTCTTTTATCTCAGATTCTTAGTAGTATACTAAGTATACTACTAATAGAGAGTAGTAGTGTATTTTTGTTACCTCTTGTTCTGTGCTCCAAATAATTAGAAAGCTGTTCCAGCGTAGATTATCTATGACTGGAGTGATGTGACTTCATTCACTATTAAACTGTAACAGCTTGTCACCCTGGCTAAAAAAAAAAAACAACAACCAAACACAAAGGTCATGGTTTCCTACATTGGGGCTGATCTGGTGTCTTGGACCATATTTGCAAAACCTATATAAAATTATGTCAGCTATTGACTTGTTTTTGAAAGGAGGCACAACTCATTGCTTTTTGTTGCATGCAAGTTTTTTCATCTCTTCCCATCCATTCCGTCTTTCTCTTATCTTTAGTTATATATTTATGACTTTAGTCCATAATCTATGAGTGAACAATACAGTGACCAGCTGTGTTCTGACTTTTCAGTAGTGTCAAGTGCAAGGAAACCTTCCTGCCCTTGATATGTTAATATATCTGCGATCTCTGTCAATGTCTTTGCAGCTCTACCCAAGTTTTTTCTTGTTACGGTGCTTTCCTCATCTGGGAGGAGGAGGGAGAATTTTTTTTTGTTTTTAAACTTTCCAAATGCTAGTTCTCACTCTTCCATCTCTCTCTCTTTTTTTTTTTTTTTTTTTTTTAATTCTTTATTGCATGCAGTGGTTCTGCATTGAAAGGAAGCTGTCTTTCGCCTAACCGTAATTTATCTTTTTTACTGTTTCAGGCCTACATTGAGAAGTACAAATTTACCAGTGTTGTGGCTCAAGATCTTCTGGATTCCTTCCTGAATTTTTTTCCAGAGCTGAAAGAGCAGTGTGTTGAGAGCAAAGCAGGTAGGAAATTTACTTAGTTAACTGTAAACACCAGAAAATCTGGATGGTAAGTTTCGTGCTTGGCTTGGAGGATGCATAAGAAAATGCTAAGGTAAACAAAACCATCTCCATCTCTGGAAAGATGATGGAACAACTCGTTTTGGGCGTCAGCTCAAAGCATATGGAGGAAAAGAAAGCTATCAGAAGTAGTCAACACAGATTCGCCAAGGGGAAGTCACGTCTGACTAACCTGATTGCCTTCTATGATGGCATGACTGGTTGGATAGATGAGGGGAGGGCGGTGGATATTGTCTACCTTGACTTCAGCAAGGCTTTTGACACAGTCTCCCACAGCATCCTCATAGGTAAGCTTAGGAAGTATGGATTAGAGGAATGGACAGCGAGGCGGATTGAAAACTGGCTGAAAGACAGAGCTCAGAGGGTTGTTATTAGGGGCACAGAATCTAGTTGGACATCTGTAACAAGTGGAGTCCCCCAGGGGTCAGTGCTGGGTCCAGTCCTCTTCAACATATTCATCAATGACCTGGATGAGGGGATGGAGTGTACCCTCCGCAAGTTTGCTGACAATACAAAACTGGGAGGGGTGGTTGACACACTGGAAGGCTGTGCTGCCATACAGCGAGACCTGGACAGGCTGGAGGGTTGGGCAGAGAGAAACCTGATGTACTTCAATAAAGGCAAGTGTAGGGTTCTGCACCTGGGGAGCAATAACCCCATGCACCGGTGCAGGTTGGGGGCTGACTTGTTGGAGAGCACCTCTGAGGAGAAAGACCTAGGAGTCCTGGTGGACAACAGGATGACCATGAGCCGACAATGTGCCCTTGAGGCCAAGAAGGCCAATGGCATCCTGGGGGGCATCAGGAAGAGTGTGACCAGCAGGTGGAGAGAGGTTATCCTCCCCCTCTATTCCGCCCTGGTGAGGCCCCATCTGGAGCACTGGGTCCAGTTCTGGGCTCCCCAGTTCCAGAAGGACAGGCAACTGCTGGAGAGGGTACAGCAGAGAGCTACAAAGATGATGAGGGACCTGGAGCATCTCCCTTACGAGGAGAGGCTGAGGGACCTGGGTCTTTTTAGTCTGGAGAAGAGAAGACTGAGGGGGGATCTGATCAATGCTTATAAATACTTAAAGGATAGGCGTCAAGCAGGCGGGGCTGGTCTTTTTTCAGTGGTGCCCAGGGATAGGACAAGAGGGAATGGGCACAAACTTGAACATAAGAAGCTCCACCTAAACATGAGGAGGAACTTCTTTCCTGTGAGGGTCCTGTGGTGGAGTCTCCTTCTCTGGAGACATTCAAAACCCGCCTGGACAAGTTCCCATGCAACCCGCTCTAGGTGGACCTGCTTTGGCAGGGGGGTTGGACTAGATGATCTCCAGAGGTCCCTTCCAACCCCATGTGATTCTGTGAAAACCCTTTGGCAACAGCCAGATGTTAGTGATAGAAATGATTGTGGTGATTTATTGTTACTGCCTCCATGTTGGGGAATGAGAACATCTTATATTGCTGACAGTTTTGGCATTGATCAGCTGAGTGGCCTTCAGTTAACTTTCTCATTAACTCATCTTTCACACTGCAGACAGAATGATTGGTGCATCTGAGATTTACACATGCTCACATGCAAAGAAACGGTGAACACGCTTTGAAACTTCATCTATTTTAATTACAGAAACATGCTTTGAGAACTGTAACTTTTCCCAAGTTACTGTCCATGCATATAAAAATCTCTGCCGTAATGTTTCACCCTCCCTTATATCCCCTATTTAGCTGTTGGTGGATTTTTGAAAGGTCTGTAATCCACTAGGTCCTTACTAGCCCTCTTGCTTAAATGAAACTAATGTTACTCTGCCGTGTGTCCATCCTTGCGAGTAATTATTGAACCCATGGGTCAGTTTAAACCAGACCAGCAGTGGAGTACAGCTCTTAGCAGTACTAGCCAGGTTCCTGCGGGCTTTGGGGAGACTGCCTGTCAAGAGATGTAAGAAAAGCTGCAGCATGAGCTCAGCAGTTGTACCTTTTATTTGTCCCACTGGTTGGCTGATGAGTTAACCACAGTGTGTGCTAACTTTTGCCTGGCTAATAAAGTTGAGGGGATGCAGGAGAGAGGAGTTTTAGGGTAGATGGTGTGGAACGGGAAGTATTGCAAAAGGTTAGGAAAGTGCTGAGGTGGTAAAAGGTGAAGGGGAAGAGCTGTGCTGGAAACCAGGCTCTGCTACCTCTGCTGCTGTGAAGTAACTTATTTTTTGTTTTAGTTATTGCCTGTATAAATAAACTTAAAATTGCTTAGTTTTGCTGGTGTGTAGGAGGAGTTTAATCAACCTTTTCACCTCTTTTTTTTTTTTTTTTTTTCTTTTTGATGAAGCAGGTTTTCTTCTTATTCTTCAGTCTTCCTCAAAATTCTGAGAAAGAGAAATGCATGGACAAAGAAATCTTATATTGGAACATAGTTTGATCATAGATACTTGTTAGCCTAGCTCTTTTAAGAGCATGTGTGTTTCTTGTACTTACTTGCTGTAATGCTGAGCTCTAGAGAACTCATGGTTAAATTTGGAGAGGTGTTGCTGGTGCTCTTCCAGGTGTAGCGTAGATAGGCCCGATGAGGCTGCTAAGACTGTTATGTCACTGTAACTGCAGGTTGGTCTGATTTGCTATTGTTAGAACCTCTCTTAACTGTGCTAGAAGCAGTCCTGAACCTTGTGGCAAGCCAAGCCACCTGCATAGACTCCTGCTAGACATTTTGGTGCTCCTCATTCCAGGACTGGAGTTTGAACGTTGGCTTAATGCTACAGGACCTCCGTTAGCTGAGCCAGACTTATCTCAGGGATCCAGTCTGACCAGACCAGTGGAGATGCTCTTCAAACTCTGGACCACAGAGCCTCTGGACTCTGCTGCTGCTGCCAGCAGTGTTGACCTCACTAAGTGGAGAACGTTCCAAACCGTGCTTTTCTTGGACAGATTGCTAGATGGGTCACCACTGCCACATGGTGAGTACTCTATCAGGATAATAGAAAAGTATTCCTGGAATAATTACTTGAATTCTACAAAGCGCTACCCCAGGTTGCATGGGTCTTGGAGCAACCTGATCTAGTGAAAGATGTCCCTGCCCCCATGGCAGGGGTGTTGAACTAGATGATCTTCAGAAGTCCTTTCCAACCCAGACCATTCTATGATTCTGTGATTTTATGATTTGTTATTCTCATTTATGATTTGTTAAGATCCTCAAACTTGACGGAACAGGTCATAGTTCTTTCTCTGTGTATGTGCTCTCTTCAGAGGTGATAAAAAAGCTTTCGGAATGTTACTCCTCTCAGCTGGACTCCATGAATGCAGAAATCCGTATCCGCTGGTTGCAGATTGTAGTCCGAAATGACTATTATCCAGACCTTTACAAAGTTCGTCGCTTCTTGGAAAACCAGGTACTAACTGCTGGATTAAAAATCACTGCACCTCTCAGTGCATGAGACATGTGCATGAGACATGCGACGTGAAAGACCTTGGAACTTCTGCTTCCTGGCCAAGTGTAGACCAGGTGTGTTGTGAAGGGGCTGAGCATGGCTCACCTGCTAGCGGGTGGGGAGGAATGGGCAGGTGTAATTTGAAATGCCTACAGATAATCTCTGCTTCTCTAGCCTAACTCAATACCCTTGTCCCAGCTCTGCCCAGTGCATTTTTTTGTATTGCTTTGTAGCAGCCCTGGCTTTTCCAGACCAGAAGTTTTCACATTACTAAATCATGAGATTGTTTGAATATTTACACTTCAAGCAAGGCTAGGGCTCATCAAATCCCTTTTTGTAGTTTTTAGTGTGCAGGAGCAAAAGGTTAATGCGTGTGTTCAATGTGGCCTCTTCTCCTTAGCCTTTTAAAAATAATTTTGTTATTTGTGGAAGTAGCTCAGTCTTAGAGAGCATTTTTTTTTAAATTATAATTTATAAAAATCTTTGCATTAAACTTATTTATAATACACCCAGCTGTCTGTTAAAGAAATGTTGCTTGTCTCCAGTTTGAAGTCATTCAGGGCCATTGGAGTGTAGCTGCAGAAGAGCTGTACCTCTTGACGTACTGAAATGATACTATCCAGTTTTCTTTTCTTTGCAGATGTCTCGGATGTACACAATTCCACTTTATGAGGACCTTTGCACTGGCACCCTCAAGTCTTTTGCCTTAGAAATTTTTTACCAGACCCAAAACCAGCTGCACCCCAATTTACGGAAAACCATCCAGCAGATCTTATCACAGGGCTTGAATCCACTTCCCGCCATAGACACTACAGCAGTCGCTGCGGACACACCAGCAATGGTGCTTGAGGACAAAGTCTCAGAGGCCACAAACGGTGCCATTTCACTCAGGGATGTTAATGTGTCTGCTTAGATCACCAGCTCATGCCAGCCATGAAGCTTGAAAACGGGGACAGGAAGAGAGGAAAGATACCAAGTGTCGCCTCCTTTCCCTCAGCCCTGCAACTGCAGAGAGTTGTTGTAACTGGATTTCTGTCCCAAAACACAAAGCAAATGTGCCTTCAAGTATCCAGCTTGTGACACTGCCAGGTTTCAGAGATCTCCATCTGTGGGATGGATATTTTGATTCATTTTATACTGGGCAGGGACTCCAGGGCAGTTGCTTCTCCATGGAAAGTGGGTAGTTCCCTTTCCTGAGGCTCTTCTGGATGGTTTCTCCAAGTTGTTTGGTTGGTGGTTTGTTTGGTTTTATTTTTTTTTTCTTTTTTTTTTTTTTTGTCTGAGGCATGTCCTACTTGCTGTGTGTATGTTGCTGGGGAGTGTATATGTGTCAAGCTGCCATTATCCTGGTATTTGGGCTGAAGTTCTGCAAAAGAGAGACTCAGGAATTGTCAGTGGCAGCAAACACGTTTTCATGTTATGCTCCTTACTGAGACAGAGGTATTGTGATTTGGGAGGTAGGGGACTAATGCTTAAATAATTAAGAAACTAATTTTAAATAGCTCCTGTTCCCCCCTGCTCCCAGGTAGCTAAATAATAATAATGCTTTTTATATATATAAATATATATAAAAGAACAGGGAAACCTTATGATGGATTTGAAATCCTTCTGTAGTTAACCCTACCCTCAGTTTTCCCTTTGCACTCAATGGGACAAGCAATAAAGAAATGTGTAGGCTTGAATTTTCAAAAAAGTTAAATTTAGGTGACCAAATGCCATCAATTCTGGTACTAGCTGGTCACCTAAATCTTCTTAACTGTTTTGACAAGTCTAGCTGCAACCTTTGTTAGTGTGTTAGGATGCGTAGCATGTGCGTTTGTTAGATGCACTGTGTGTCTTCTATTCCGTCCTTTTGGAAGAATTAACAGGACCTTTAATTTAATTTTTTTAAACACCCCTAGCATATGTTGGGCCTGTAAGTCAGCCATGGAGATATCCATGCTAAAATTTTACTGCCTTGAATAACTTTTGCCTGAATAACAGTTGCCATGTCATATGATAGTCTGAGGGAAGCACCCTCTTGACATGAAACTTTTAAGCCCCCGCTTTACCTGAGTCTGTTTTCTGACTTACAGTGGTGGCAAGAGGCCATTTCATTTACACAGCACACTGTTGCTCTTGATCACCGGGCCAGGCATGCAAGATGGGGAGACGTTCTCTTCTGTTTGCGCCATTTGGTCTCAGGAAGCCGAGGGCAAAGCATCGTTGGGTATTCCAGAGTACAGTGATGGTTCTTAGACTCTGTGCCACGTTCTGTTTAACGTGTGGGCACCTGTGTGCCTCTCTGTGAGCTCCCACCAAGCTTCTCTGATGTATCACCAGGATAGAGGACTACTTTGAATAAAAGGTGAAACACTTGGAAGAGGCTCAGCTAAAGGAGATGTGAAAGAGAAACTGTTACATACTTTGGGGCAAATTTTAGCCCTGCTGTGGGGATCTACATAGCACAGGGAGAGGGGAAATTTGGAAGATTGATTTTCTTTCACCAAAAGTATCTGTTTACACCCATGTGTGGTTGGGGACTTAGGTGCTGTTACTGGATCTGTGTTTTCTGGCTTTAAATTAATTCAGACTTCACCATAGCCTTAGCCTGGGCTGAACTGGGACAAAGCAATAATAAACTCAGGCCTCTGTAGTGCTTCATTAGTTTTCAAAACGGGCCATCAGCATTGTTGGGCTTCAGACCTCCAAGCTTTTCTCTTTGCTCCTTGAACGGGATTATGTTTTTCATTCTGTTTCGTTTTCCCAGAAAGGATGGAGAATGATGTTTTCTGTACAGATCTCTTTCCTTTTCACTTGTTCTATTGAAAGAGATTTGTGCAGGCTGACTTTCCACCCACCGAGTTGCAGCTGTCGGTGCTGCGTCTCCTGGACCTCACTGCCGGCAGTGCAACCTGGCCAAGACCAGTGACCATGAGCATCTTTTGGAATCCCAGGCCTCTGTTTTAACAAGTTTTATTTTGTGGGAGAATGTATGTGACCCTGGTGGGATTTTTAATTTACATGGATGCCTTATGATGATTGTCAGAATAAACTAAGCTTTGTGACAAGTTTAGCCTTTTGGCCAGTTTTTTGGCGTCCGTGCTATAGATGTGCTAGATGTGTGGAAGAGCTAACTTGGTACATTGTCTTTGTTTTTTCTTTTCCTGGAGTGCAGCAATAGAGGCAGTTTGGAGGCTATTTTAAAGCAGCACAGCAAGAAGTTGGAGAGGTGACAAAAGCAAATAATAAAAAGTAAATATTATCTATTGTTACTGCAACTGACTGACATAGATCAGCTGTGTGTTTGCATATAGGTGCATCAGGGCAGGAAAATTCTGGCTGAACCTAACAGACTGTTTGCTGATTAAAGACCATGAGAGCTAAGTTAGCGTTTCTGCTCTTACTTCTGTGAGATCCCATCAGATGGCTATTTTCGTAAGACTTGTTCTCTGAAACACAGGAGGAGAGCAAGATTTGTTGGAAGTATTCCATGCGTCCTCCTTCAGGTACTTTTGCTCCACCTGCAAGCAAGGAGTTCATTTTTATTTTGAATAGACAAAAAATTGGCAGTGAGTTGGTGGAGATAAGCCTTCCTTTTGTTGATACAAAAGAAACTAATGCTTCAGGCTATTTTGTGTCTTGATTTGTAGTAGGCTTCACATTGACAGGCAAATTAGACTGAGATTAAATAGAAACTATTTGCCTTATCTTTGGTATGTTCCTTTCTGATCTGTTAAAGTAAGATTAGTACAGCAAAATGGTTTTATTTAAGCATGTGCCAAGAGATAGGGTTATCTTCTTTATTTTGAAAATGAAAGTTACTACTTTATTTCATTGCAGCCCTGAGCAGGGCAACGTGGGATCTAGAAATAGCACTTGTGGAAAGCTCTGAAGAGCCAAACCTTTTAATTAAATGGAATATTACTAACTTAATTTTTTAGCATGTCATAGCCACATTGGTTAATATACTAAGTATAATTCTTGTTAACTGTATGTGTCACTCTGTTAAGCTTGTACTAGTAGTTTTGCTGTCATCATACATTTCAATATCCTAACCATGCACTCCATTAACCAAGAACTATTCTAGCAAGCATCCCAAATGCTTTGATTTAACCAAGATTTTCTCATGTTCCTGCACTGCAGTGACCTTGGCCTTGCCTTTTTTGGATAACACAGGACTTCTGTACATGTACTGCACAATTCCTTTGGGTCGAGTACACTTCTTCAGTCTGTATTTCCTGTTTGTGTTTGTCCAAAGATAAAACAACACAATACAGTCAGCACTTACAAATCCCATGGTACTTGTATTCACACTTTTTACTATAGATTGATAAACGCTTAAAGTCATTATGACCCACAATATCAGACTTTGCGTATAAAAGAAACCGCAGTAGAAATCAGTGTGAGATGTAGCAAGCCACTATCCTCTGAGACACAGAATTGTTCTTTTGTTGGAAGGACCCAATTTAAATAACTGAATTTGTTGCAGCCCGAGGTAAGTTGTTTTAGCTTTTGATTACATGCATTCCTAGAACTGCATACCTAATTTCTAGTTTGGATTTGTCTAGTTTCAGCTTCCAGCTCTGGGAGCTACTGCTTTGTTTGCAAAACATGAACTTCTTACTGTTAGTAACCTCTTTCCCATGTAAGTACCTCTTAATTCTTAAAGAAAAACAGATGGACTTGTTTGATCTCTTGCTGCAAGGTAAGTCTTCCACGCTTCATGTGTTTCTTTAGCTCTGGGGTGGAGCATGATGTTTCAACATCCTTTTAAAGTGGAAATTGCACACCGTTTCTCAAAAATTACTTCAAATGCTGCTATGTATTCCACACCAATGTAAAAAATTTTTTTTTATTAATATTGTGCATTTATCCTGTTTTTTCATTAATTACAGTAGTAATTTGGGCACCAGTTAGAGCTTGTTTTATATGGACATGGCAACCTTTTCTTTTATCGATAAAGAAGTGTAGAGAAAATCTATTCCATGCTCTGGAGGTGACTTTTCACTCTATACAGAGGGAGACTGGCTGGTCGCATTAAATGGTTAAGCCTGTGTGAACACTTCCCCTTCACTCCTTCTCTACACGCATGCGCCTTCTGCACTGGAAAACTCAAGTCTTACACATTTGTACCTTTGATTTCTTCTTAAGAGAATTAAGATTATGTTGCATACAGCACGCCCTATACTCCACAAGGAAGCTATTCTAATATACTAGTGACAAGTCTGTCTCTGAAATACAAGACGTGGTTTTGCAGAGCGTTGGAGCCTTTTGTAAAAAGCATGCTTTCTGCAATGCAGGGTCTTAAGGCAGAGTGGCAGGTGACAGGAAAGGGTGGGAGGTGGGATATTCTTCAAGTCTCCCATGATTTGGTGGAAAGTGTCACAGGGATTAAGCTGTAAGAACTGGTTGACATTCCAGGTGTATGACCTAGAGAAGCATCAACTTTATGCATTGTTTTAATTTTGGTGCCTTGTAGCACCTTGTTCTTGTGTGCTGTGGCAGCCAGCATGGAAGTCCAGAGCTGTGCCCTACCTCCAGGTGTGCCTGAGGTAACCAGGGAGGTCTTTGTCCAGCAGTGGGAGTCTTCCTCAGGCCACTCCGCCTTTCTGGAAGAAGACAGAATCTGCCTTCCCAGTAGCTGAAGAGAACACTGTGGTACTAGGCTGGTTCTGGCTGGCTGATGAAAACCATCAGCGGCTTCTTCCATACCATGCTCCTAGTATAAAACCCTGTTATGGTTTGAGAAAACCCATAACAATTTATTGTCGTTTAGACAATTATTCTATCACCCAATGACCCCCTCCCCACCCAGAAAGGGGAATCTGGGAAAGCAAGGAAACACGAGAGTTGAAATATAAATAGATTTAATAGGATAAGACTAAATAATTAACAATGGTAACAAAGAGCCAGTATTAATCCCGATACTAATATAAGATATACGAGAATTATACTCAGCCAATTATATCAGCAGGGAGCTGTGCACTCCCAGCAGAGGACAACAAACGTGGGACACTGCGAGCACAAGAGCTTCGGGAGGAAAGGAAGGACTCTGGTCCAGCACTGGGGCAAGGAGTTTTCTGGACCCACCGCCATCAAGGGAGAGAGAACTACACAGAAAACTTTTCTAATTTATATTGAATGTGACATTCACGGTATGAAATAATCCTGTTTGCCAGCCTGGGTCAAATGCCCAGGTCTCACTCCTCTTCCCTGCACCTGGCAAGGCTCAAAAACACTGAGACCTTGAATCCCACAGAGCCTGGCTGGCTATAAAGTAAATATTTTCATGAATTCAGACACTAGGGCCTTCTAAAAGTGCAGTTTTCCCCAGCATTAGAAGAAAAGTTAGTCCCCTGTCTCTTAACCCAGGACAACTCCTAATACCCCCTCCAAAATCTCACTTGAGTGAAATGACATTCTGTGCTGTTCCTCTGACATGGCTCCAACCACTGTCAGCCCAGTGGATTGGTGGATTAAGCCTGAGCCTTCCTAAGCCTGATGTGAGGATCCAAAGAACTGGAAGAGCCTCCCCTGTGCAATTTGAACAACTTCTGTGTGTCCGAGTTTGCAGAAACAGATACAGAGGTTGAGCCCAACCAGCACTGCTTGATCACTTTTACCCATCTCCCTGTCCTGGAACCATCTGGAGTTGGAGACTAAAGCAAACATGAGGTTGATGAAACCCAAAAAACTGGAAAATGATCATGAAAATATCAAATACTACTTTGTCAAAGGATAGTCTTCATTCACATGGAAATGAGGTTACTATTCAGTTGGATGCAAATCCCTTTTAACTGTTTGAATTTCCATAGCAACTGGACTCAGCCTCTTGGTGTCTGCTTTCCTCTTTTACAAGGAAATACGAAGCACCTATGTGAAGTGCACTGAGAAACAGATTGACAAAAAGGCAAGTGTAATTTTGTCTTAATATATTCTCTTCAAGGCTTACTGTCTAAATAAACCTATGTTTCTGTCTTCAGGAGTAGTTTAATCCAGCAGAATTGCCAAGAAGCAACAGAGAAAATTCTCTGCTGCTTTTGTTCCAAAGAGTTTGGGTTTTTTTTACCAGCTGCATAATGGATTCATTTGCCTATTTCCAACTTTGTAGTGGGTCAAGGAGAGCATGTCAGATATCACAGAGACCAAGGTAATGTCCATCTCTCTCTTTCTTCTAATGGCATCATAAATAGTTATGTGTTTAACTTGTTCACTGTTCCAGATCAGGTCTACTATATTTACAGTTATAGCTCAACATTCATACTGCTTTTTAGAATCTGTCCTTTAATGGAATTTATGCATTTGTGATCTGTGATCCCTGTTTCCAAAAGAAATCAGCAAGGGTGAAATCACACAGATGAGAGCCTCACTGTTCCTGAGACAGAGGCCTTTTTTCCCTTTTCCTTCCTCAACAGAGCTCCCCTCTGTCAGCTCACTGCAGCCCGTGCAGCTGCAGCTCTCTTGCATGACCCATAGACAAGAGAGGTCCTTATTCTTTCTGACAGCAATGTTTCCTTTGCTCCCGAAAGGGTCAAAACTCGAACGTGAGAAGTCCCGTTTGTTGATGAAATTCGATGTATGCAGGGGAGAAAGGGCGAGGGCAGAGAAGGTTTCTGGATCAGTCAGTGGTCAGACAGCTCCTGCAGCAGTGAGTATCTCCATTCTGCTGAGGCAGATGTTTTGAGAGATTTCTGCATTCACTTCTGATAGAAACAAGTCAGACCACTGCTTCTGTGGGTCTCTTGCTAACACAATCTCTCTGCCCAGCAACCAGGTGATGTAACCCTTAGAGTCAAACCCATCATTGTAGGCGAGTGTGAAAAACAGTGCTTTTGCTAAAAGCCACCTCCTCTCATGCTGGATCAGCAGCCTGCTCAGTTGACCACACTTGAACTTCTTGAGAAACACTAATATAAATGGCCCAAATACAAATGCGGCCTGCTTCAGTAGCCTTGACCTGGCACCAAAACCCTCGAACTAGCGGTGGTTTAGATTTAGGTTTTTGGCCTGCAAGGGGCCTTGTGTTTCTGCATTTTTTTCCCTTGTCATTGTTCTTGTTTATAGCGAGTCAGTATTTTTTTCTATTTCACTAGGCAGTAGCTGTCAAACTATGAGAAATATTTCCTCTGTCAGTTCAGCCCTTGTGTTTATCACACTAGGATTTAGTGATAATCTATCTGAAAACGTGATCTTGGCCATTATCTCGGGAAACCACAGCGTGAGACTCAACGCTTTCCCTGACGATTTCTCTGCCATAACCTTCATGAAAACATACTATGGTTTCCTTTTCCTCAGCCTCGAAGAGCTGTTCGGGTGACCGCTGACCCTTCCTCCTCCAGCTCTGATGAGGAGAGTTTCCAGTCTCCTCCCGGTGTTCCTGAGGACGGAATCCCGGGACCCCGCCGCCCCGAATCCCCCCAGTGCGGGGCCAAGGGCCGCCCCCGCCGCGGGGCATGCCGGGACGCACCCTTCCCTGCTCGGCAGGCGGTGGCGGATTGGTGGTGCGCGTACCACATGACTGCCTACCGCCCCTTCATTGGTGGGCGGTCCGGCCCGTTCCCTCCGGGCGGGAGGAGAGGCGGGTGAGGGTGTGCTCGGCGTTGCCATGGTAACGGCTGGCCCCGGCGGGGCGGGCCCCCGGTGAAGAGATGGCGGCGTGGGACTTGGTGCACAGGCAGTCTGGTTGAGGCCCGTTGTGGCAGAGGGTGTCTGCGTGGGGGGGGTTGGCGGTTAAGAGGGGGGGTGTGTGGAGGGAGTGTGTGTAGAGGGGCGGGGAAGGGGTCTACGTAGGTTCCAGGTACCTCTCTGATGTGTGTTGACATTTTTCCTAAGGTCCTTGTAGTATGGACTTTGCAGTTAACATGAAGGAGGTGCCAGCTCTCCTCCAATAGTTTTTCTATGAAATATTTTAACAAAATACTAAAAATAAAAATAAGGTCTGTTCCAGAGCATGTTATGCATGTGCAAAGCTTGCTTCCTTCCATTTATTTTATTTTATTTCCGCCAAAAAGCTTTTGAAAAGCTTTCTTTCTAAAGGGATAATTGAAGCGTCAAAACGGATGTCTAAACAGCTCGCTAGTCTAATTGGATGTTCTCGATCGTGCGTGTTAACGTAGAAGTCTAACTAGATCTGCCTCTTAACAGATCTTCTCTTGAAGTG
>KZ506472.1:24232-45851 GCA_002844005.1 Limosa lapponica baueri
TTTAATACAAGCTTTGCTGACTCAAGTTACTTCATATGCTGTCAGTGTTAGTATTAGGAAGAAAGCTATTACCTACTCTGATTTGAGGACTTAATCTAGTATTTCTATGGGACTCTGCACAGGCCTATGTTATACATATTTACCAGCTAGCTCAGAGATCTTAGAACAACACTACATAGATGTTATGGTTCACTTCACCAAATAAATTGTTCTTCTCAGTAGTTAGAACTGCAACTAGAACTGGCCCTGACACAAGATGAACTATGGCTGAAAAAGTGATGGAACTAGGGCCGGGAGCGCCAGGGAATAAGGGGAAAAAACACTGAGCAGAATCTACCTGTGGTACTGGTTGGGCATAAGTATCACAGAAGAGGCTTTATCTCTGGAGTGGCCCTGTGTAGTATTTGTGCTGTTATGACTGCTGCTGGGCTTTATGGGTATGGTTGCAGTAACTGTGGATTCAGCAAAATATACTTACAAGGCAAAAAAAAGAAACATTCCAGGTTTGTATATAAAAAACATTTTAATTGCTTTGACTTAAAATATTTTTTTTTCCATTTATCTAAACTATTGAAAATTGCACTAGAAAGACTGTAAAGAATAAAATACATACTTCAAGGAAAAAGTATGTTTTAGTGTCTTGGCCAAACTATCCTTCCACGATTATAAGGAAGAATATGTTGTTTTCTGAAGCACCTAATTGGAATGGCTGTGGGCTTTGAAGCATCTGGCAATCATATTCTACTAAATATGTCATTCTTTCTCAGATTATGGGATTGGATAAAAATCATGCAAGTCATGAAAGATGTTGGTGAATTCCATACTAGAAAGTGTCATGAAAAAAAGTCCACAGACCATTATTAAGATACAAGCAACGCTGGAATAAAGAAAGTACACTTTATAACAGTGTAGAACACTTAACTTGGAGGAACGAAAGGTCTCAAGTTTCAGTGACAGGCAAGTATCACTATGGAGTAGATATTGAATAGCTCTTGCAATTGAATAAACTGAAAGCAAGTTATAATTAGAATATCCGAGTTTCAAGTAGTAATGCTGAATGTCATCATTTTCATAGAATCACAGCATGGTTGACGTTGGAAGAGACTTCTGGAGGTCAGCTGGTTCACCCCCCCCAGCTCAAGCAGGGCCACTTATAGCAGGTTGCCAAGGACCGGGTCCAGACAGATTTTTGATATCTCCAAGGATGGAGACTCCACACTCTCCCTGGGCAACCTATTCTAGTGCTCAGTCACCATTATGGTTAAAAAACACTTCCTGATGTTCAGAGGGAACCTCCTCTGTTTCAGTGTGTCACCATTGCCTCCGGTCCTGTCACTGAGCGCCAATGAAGGGAGCCTGGCTTCCTCTTTGCACCCTCCCTTCGAATATATCTATACATTGACAAGGTCCTTCCCAGGCCTTCTCCAGGCTGAACAGTCCCAGCTCTCTCAGCCTTTCCTCATACAAGAGATGCTCCATTCCCTTCATCACCATTTTTGTGGCCCTTTGCTGGACTGTCTCCAGTATGTCCATGTCTTGCTTGTACTGGAGACCCCAGAACTGGACACAGTACTCCAGGTCTGGCCTCAGCAGTGCTGAGTAGAGGAGAAGGATCACCTCATGGGACCTGTTGGTAACACTCTTCCTAACATATCCTAATGCAGCCCAGGATATTGTTAGCCTTCTTTGCCACAAGGGCACGTTGCTGGCTCATGTTCAACTTGGTGTCCACCAGGACTCCCAGGTCCTTTTCCACCCAGCTGCTTTCTGGGGTTATTCCTCCCAAGGGTGCAGGACTTTGCACTTCCCCTTGTTGAACATAATGAGGTGCCTGTCAGCCCATTTCCCCGGAGATGCCTCTGGATAGCAGCAAAAACCTCAAGTGTATCACCCATGCTTCCCAGTTTTGTGTCATCAGCAAACTTGCTCACGGTACACTGTCCCATCATCCAGATCATTAATGAAGTTGGTGAGCAGGATTGGATCCAGTATTGACCCCTAGTGTACACCACCAGTTTTTTGCCTCAAGTAGACTTCATGCCACTGATCCACACCTTCAAGGACTGGCTGTTCTGTTCTTCCTGCCCATATACTTCATCAGCTTTACCTCAAAAGAACAAATGACAACAGTGAGTGGACTGTGCCAGATACTTGCAAGCATGGAATTAAATCTTTTTAAAAAAAACCTTTTAAATTATTTCACATACCTATATAAAAGAGGAGGAGAAAGAGAATACAATTTTTGCTAAAACACAGTGTTTGCTAAAGCAGTATTTAAGACTTAATTTGTCAGCATTGAGTTTTCAAAATTTTCTGACTCTAAGAATAACAAAAAATGGTGGTATAAATAGATACACAGAGAGAAAAAACACTGGGCAATGGGAAATTTTCTGTATCAATATCTGTCTTGGCTTTGGTGTCACTCATTGCCAAGTTTCGTTCTCAGGTGTTGTTATGTCCTCTGTCAGTTTCTCACACATGTACATATAGAACTCATGACTATTTTACTTTTCACAAAATAGAATAAAAATTTTCATTTAATTTTGTTGACTTTCTGTATATTCTCTTCTGTATTCTTATGAAAATAAACTAACAAATAAAATCAAATCCTTCCAATTCACCTTGGAAAGCTCATTCCTCTTGAATGGAATTAATTAATTTCCAGATACTTGTAAGGACAATATAGCATACTTCTTTGTCTTGCCCTCTTTGGCTAGCCTTTCAGTGCTACGCTTACTCTGATCTTGACTGACTTTTGCAGATAAAATTGGTTAATGATTTATACAATTCATTTTTTGCAGGTCACTGTTGCCTTCTGAATTGCCTCCATCAGTACTGCGTCTATATTAACATGATGGTTCATGTCCTTGATCATTTTTTTAATCTTGCTTGAATAATATCTTTTGTAAAACCTATCTTAAAAGGTATAAACTGGTAGTGTTGTTGAGTCCAGTATTTTGGGCTCAGCTATACAAACTAAGTGTCCAGTACTATTTGAGAAGTCCCAGGGTTTCCAAGACATACACCTTGAGCTGGAAGCTATGACACAGGAGGAAAAAGAGACTTGCAACCTATTGTAGAAAAAGTTGGAAGCCAGCAGAAAATCTCAGTTGACACTGAAAGCTTTATGCTAAGGCAGCCAGATCAATCCCAATGGAAGACATCACTGTGCAGAACATAAGACTTCATTTGCAAGAAATTACATTAAAATCTATTGCTTCTTTGTTTTATACCCACTGCTATTTCTGTGCTTTTTTTTTCCTCTCTGCTAATGTGCTTCACGTTGTCTAAAATGGATTTGGCAATATTCCAGAAATATTTTAAATTCTCTACTTGCCCCGTCCATTTCCATTCTGTTTGCTAACCTACTTTAAACTGCTTTGTTCTCCATCACTTATGGGACAACTATGATTTCAAACAGAAAGAACAATAACAACCTAATTCTTGCACTATATAATGCTCTCTTGCTATTGAACTAATAATATAACAAATATGCCTAGTCTTTCACTTGTTAAAAATAATCCAGTTAGCCAAATTGCAGGAATCCATCACTAATCAATAGGATGAACAGTCAAATAAAGAAGTAATAAAAGTGTATGCTATTCTTAACAGCTAGAGCTTCTGGTGATTTTTCAAACTCTCATGCTAGGCTTCCCTTTATTTCAAAGAAAGTTCTGTGCACAAAAGGCTAACATGACTGGACCCAGAAATATTAGACATTCAATTAAATTAAATCATAACTTTAATATCTATGATTCATGTCTACTTGTCACATTCACTTTAAATTTCCTTATATATACAAGTATGTATGGTTACAGAATAATCCCATGACATTACATGGCATTTAAATTCCAAAAAATTCTGTCAATATCATAGCATCATAGAATGGTTAGAGTTGGAAGGGACCTTAAAGAACAGGCGGAAGGGACCTTGGAACAGGCGAGTTCCAACCCCCCTGCCATGGGCAGGGACACCTCCCACTAGACGAGGTTGCTCAAAGCCCCATCCAGCCTGGCCTTGAACACTTCCAGAGATGGGGCATCCACAACTTCCCTGGGCAGCCTGTTCTAGTGTCTCACCACTCTTACAGTAAAGTAAAGAATTTCTTTGTGGATTGTATTTTTACAAGTTTCACAAAATAGTATTTTAAAGTCATTTCTTTCATACAAATGAGGAAATCCAAACAGAAAGCAAGATTGTAATATGTGTGATCACAACTGAGTAGCAACCTTCTGTATGTTTTTGTCTCTGTTTCAGTGGAAACTCTTCCAGTCAAGTGCTATCTGGAATAAGTATCTAATCTTATCATCTCTCATGAAAACTGTGTACAGACCATTACTTGGGAATATACACATTTTTCTGTATAGGAAATAGAATTTATCATTGGTTATGAGATCATGATTCATTTTTGTTCATAGTTTACTATTGATTGCATACACTTTCCACAACCAAAATAGTTTTAAATGTAATAAATAAAAATAATAATGCTTTATTTTATCTTACCTGTTTCTACAAAAATAATCAGAAGATCTCAATGGAAAAGAAACTACAGAAATGTGAAATAGTGATAGCTGAACAGACCAGGGAAGATGAAATGCTACAGTGTTCTTTAAACACAGAATTTTTACCACTGATCTCATGTTCAACTATTCTGCATGCTCCTTTTGCGTGCAAGTCATCCATGGATTTCAATTCTCTGCTTTTGTGAAAGCCTGGTAAGAGTTATCAAAATACTGATAGGAACAAATATTTGCTCGCTAGGATTTCTGTAGGGAAAACATGACCAGAGAAAAATATGCAATAAACACTCTTCCAGAAGCTGCATTTTGTTTTGACCTAATGATAAGGAACCGCCAACAACATATATCACCAGTCGAAAAATGGAGAAGCTGACAGCTGCATGTACACATTGACAACTGGGAAATACCAGGAATTGCTAAAGGAAACTAAATGTATTCATGAAACTTCTAAGGCATATATTAAGACTAATAAGTGCTACACTACATTGGAAACAAAAAACATTCTAGCACTGATATATGACCTGAAGTTGACACAGATGGCCAATTCATCAATCAGTCATAACGCAGCACGTCAAAACACTACAAGAATATTTCTGTGTTTGGAGAAAAGCCAGGTGAAATATTCTACCGTAAGTTATAAGAAAATGCCATATCTATCCCATAACTAAATAAAATGATGTTAAATGACAGCTGTTAAATGTTTTAATTAATAGTTTAGATACTATTTAAAAATGATAAAATATGGGCATTGAATTTCACCACAGTGCAAACTGAGAGGCTGTAGTAAGATAAGTCAGAATATATATACAAGCTAATCAGACTAACTTGCAGGGAAGAACATTAAAATTATGGATCAAGGAGCAGTCTGCATGACTGATGTTGATTCTTTAATAAATTTCAGACTGCAGTGTAGGGTCTGGGGAATTTGGACAAGCTAATGTTCTCCCTGACATTTTAAAAGGGAAATTGGTTGACCAAGACATCTATGGGTCTGTTAGTTTCACAACAATCTCATAAAAATTCAAGAAAAAAATTATATGCGATATAGCATATAAACACTTAACAGATGGCAGTGAAATCACTGCCAATTTCACACAGCTTATATATAATTCTCTTCTCAGACAAGACTCATACATATGCGTGTTCTGATATGCACTCATGTTTATGTGCATGTATGATCATTTATATGGGTGCATATATTCATATGCATAATCATCATTCAAGACAAAGAAAACTACTGATAAAATAAGATTTCCATAGAATAAAGCACTCAGGTTTTAAATGTATTTATTAATCTGCCTATCATTCATTTCAACCTTGCATGACGTAATAACAATAAGCTTATACTAAATCATTCTTTTGTCATCTTAAAATCTATGAATCATCTATTCAAACAAAGCAAATTACTGTCAAAAGTTCTTATGCTGATATCTCAGGGAGAAAAGTGTTTTAGCTGTCTATTGAGACTCAGGAAAAAGAAATCCCGTGTGATAGTTATATGGAGCTTTTTTTCTTTCTTAGGAGGGAAAGGTGTTACGGGCTTGTGTTTCCTTCTTTCTCCTTTTTGCTTGCACAAAGCAATAATGTATAAACATGATAGATTCATACTTTGGCCATTTGATATTAGAAAAACAAAACTTTAAGACAGTCTTGTAGAAGCCAGGCATTATTTGCTTGCTAAATAGTTAATAATGCAGTTGTTTTGCTCAGGATCAGATGAAGCAGGAACAGGGAATGAAGATCGTGCATGCAGGTGAAAACCTTCTTGATTATGCTGAAGGATCTAGCTAACTTAGAGCATGCAGAACTTATCACAAGATAAGGAGAAAAATTATCAACTCAAGAAAAATACATATATGCTGACTCATCAAGCAGTGGTTCCCTTCAGCAAAGTCAGTGCAGGAGAAAGGAAGGTTCTAATTTCATTCTCTTTAGGATTTCTCTAAATCATAGATTAGATCTAAATCCTCATTTAGAGGAAAATTGAGTTTGTTTGTTTCTCACCCTCACTAAATGCCTCACACAGATTCAAACTGTAATCTCATAAAAGTATGTACCAATTTTTGGGTTCTATTCCATTTTTTTAAAGTGAGTATTTTGAAATCATAAAGCACTAGTTCGTATTGAAAATCTGTGAATTACATGAGGACATTGTACATTGCAAGGTTCTTTTTATGCCTGAAAAACTCATGTAGAATGCTGTAGTTTGTTCCTCTTTGAACAAGTGGTGAAGTGTCTCGCATAATGGATCAGTGTGCCTCAAAAGGTAATTTAAACTTTTTTTAATAGACTTGAGAAACTCATCTGTGAAGGTCCTTAATGAGAATACACTCACTCATAATAGCAGGAGGACAGATAATCTTTTCCAATTTTCTCTTTAAGCCCACAGATATTTATAAAAAGCAGAAATGCTTGTTCATATTGTGTACATGCAGTTCTCTCTTTTCTTTTTTCTTTTTTTTTTTTTTTTGTTTAGATAAAATATAGATTTCATTAAATAACTAGCAAAACATGTCTACTAAACATTATATAAAGTTGTGGCATAGTGTAATTGCCCCCCCTACAGTTCACACCTCAGTATTCTTCTTAAGAAATTTTTGGAATTAAAAAATAAGACATCATGGAATAACAGAGTTCCAAGCATGTTTTCAGTCAAACATGTTGAAGATTAATCTCACATGACACAACTTTCACAACTTCATATTACTATTAAATAAAAAATAAATCCAGTTGATCTCATTCAATAATAAAGAACTTTATTTACATTTACAGCATAGACCTGTGTAGTCTTGTAATCCCTCTTTAGGTTTGTCCACCACCTAATGTGTGCGAAACAAATCCCTTCTCTTTAATGATCCCTCACTGTCATTAAAGGTAATCTGAAATCCCTGAAATATTAGGTTAAGTAGAACTTCAGAACTTTATTAAATCCACTTTGCTTAAATAACTACTAATTTTGATTTTGATTTGCATGGGTTTTCAGCTTATTTGGCTCCATCTGTATTTTCCTTGCAACCTCTAAAGAAGGATCTCTTTTTTGCAGTTCATTTGGTACAGACTGCTTCCATAACAACCATTACTAGACTCCTCTAGATCAGACTCACTACAACTCACTCCAGGACCAGGAACTTTCCTTGCATTGGTACCTTACCTACTCTATAGAGCTACTCATATACAAGCTCTTCAGTGTCTTCCACATGCCATGCACAACATTTTTCTGTTCCACAAAGGCAACGAAATGTGCCAGTTCTTATAAACTCATTTTTTTATTTCCATGAGCATAGCCCTAGGCTATGCTCACACAAGTCAGCGCCAACTCCTGCAGATGTACAAGGAAATTCTTACAATTGTCAGTTGTTGATTTGGTATGAAAACATGTGATATATCCTTTCTAGGCCTCAAACTTTTTAAGACTTTTTTTAAGCTTTTAAAATGACTTATTATTAATCAAGGCATCAAGAAGAATGACTTGCAAGCATGGTATATTGTAATTCTAAACATCAGGACAATGCTTGGGTTTAGGGTTGGACAGAGGTTCTTGCTCAGACTGTTCTTTGCTTCATTTCTAAAGTTGTGTCTTAGGCATGACCAAATACGCTATTTGGACCACTAAAAATACTGAGCTAACTGTAAACTTTGAAGAATGCTTTACTTTCCTTTTCAAAATTCATTATCTTCCCTTCAGTTTCATTACATTGCATATATAAATGTAACTAGATGTATATGCCAAAATCTAACTAATAGTTAGGTGTTTTGAATAGATTTTAGAGTCATACTATCAAAAGGATCTTTCATCTGAAATAAATGACAATGAAATTGGGACAGGAACCAAGCCCTGTCCTGTTTCTAGGTACAAACATTAGGATTGAAAAAGATGCCTTCTTTTGCTCATTCAGTCATTTTATACTACTGTTACTTGTGGAACAGTAAGACACTTTAAACAGTATAGTTGGAGATCTCTCAGTCCTAACCACAAGACTTTCTCTAGATCTATTAATTGATGAGATAGGTGGTTTTGAACCTCATCAGGCAGAGGAAAAAAATCAACTGATGACCTCTGCTTCATTGGTCTGTGAAGCCCTTTTAAAGTTGTGATAATACTGGCAATTCCCTTTATCTTTAAAAGTAAGTGATGGGAAAATCTGTATTTTTTTTTCTTTTGCCTGTTAGGTGTATTTTTAGCATTCCTACTAGATCAGACCCTCAGGAAAGGATAAGAAAAAAGACATTAGTTTCTGGCCCCAGTTTCACTTCAATACCACATAAGGTACTGCATGTGTTTACTGATGCTCGCCATTTGTGTCATCTGCAGATTATTTTGCTAAATTCCTCATCTCTTTTCTATCTCTCTGCTGTGTCTATATTTCTTTAGCATGAAGACAGATTAAGGAAGATGGAATTCTTTCCATGTGCTATATTACCTGCTGCCTTAAAATCAACGGCAAGAGTCACAAGGGCAACAGAGATGCATATTAAACATAGCCCATTTTAACTTTGTATCTCTTAGTTTGCATTCAGTTACTTTAAGAACCTGTTAATTTCCGTTCTTTCTCAAGCTTCTTTGTTTTTTTTCTTTTATTTTCTTCCCCTTCTCTTTCTCTCATTTCAGTCCAAGCTTTTATCAGAGAAATAGAAATTCCTACTTTTGACAGGCAGGAGCTAGATTCAATCACCACAGTGCCTATCTGTTCAGCTTTCAGCAGCAGTCAGAAGCTAAGGCAACTTGCTTTCATTCAGCAAGCAAGTGACTTTAAAAATAAAAATAAGTAAATAAACAAAGACTTGACACAGGATGTAAGTAAAGACTGTCTCATGGCAACAAATCCCTTCAACCCCAACCAGTTAATCACTTTAATGTTGCATGCCTATGTTGTCTTATTTGCTCCTGAAATTACCAAACTTTGCTAAAAGAATAAATCATCACAAGAGCATAACAATATTATCATTCATCCTAAGTTACCTAACTCTGTCTTTCTGCTTTCATTTCCATTGTTTGTAGACAATGGAAAGAAATATGAATCTGCAGGTGGTAATTCACCTCTTTAAGACAGATGTTCCACCACTATCAGACATACTCTTCTGTTTCCCATTTCTTCCATATGTTATAGAAGAAGCTGAGAGGTGCTAGCTCATGTATTTGATTTTCAGACATCTTAAGTTATATGATATAAATCCCCCCTAAAGTATATTTTTTCATTAGTTTGTATTCCGTACAATTCATAACATAAACTGTGAGACGCTGTGGGTAAAGAGATTTAATAATATAGTTAATTTTGTGATACAAGTGTTATAGAATTATTTTAAATGGAGTTTAATAATTTTGTTCATGTTTGCAATTTAAAGAAGCACTCCCACTGACAAGATATTTAATTTACAAGTAAAAAAAAGCCCCAAGTCTTTATCACAACAATTAATGGGAAAAAGGAAAGGAGATAACTTCTATGTGACACCTATACCTCTTGTTACCGCTTTATATAGTGGCATTGACAATATGGTTTTTTATTAACTATCTTCCTTAATAAAGTGAAGATTGAAATAACGTTTAAAACTCTGATCTTTTCAATATTGTGTTCATCAGGATCCAGGTCAGAAGGTAGCAAACCAATCTCTGTTCTTGGGAATATCACATTTTTAGGAAACAGTTAGATGGCTCATTAAAATGTTCTTTTATTTCAGATTTATAAGGGGGATAATTAAAATACTAGTGACTGTATCAGTGTATTTTGATTTTTCTGCACGTAGTTTTATATACAGAGCTACTTGGGCAATTTGATTTGATAGGCATTATTGTAAAAAGGTGATTTACAACTGGTTTTGGCAATGTCAGTTCAGCCTTTGCATATTGTAAAGGTTACCAAAGACTTAAAATAAAATGATACAGTGTGATGCAGAAGTTCTTTTTCAAAGCCATAGTCATTATTATAAGAAGACCAAGTAGAATTTTATCCAAAACTATATTAGCTACAAAAAGAAAAAGGCAGTGAAAATAATACATATAAACTAAATAGTGATATTAGAGTACTCTTTTGTCATTAAAACATCTGACAAAAACTCAAACCTTTAAGTTTTGCTCAAAATATTATTAGGAATTGATTGAACGAACTCAAACTTTTGACTTTGTATACAAACCCAAATGAAATGTATTTAAAATAAATGTACTTTTTAAAAAATTTTATTTTTCACATGTAAAACCCCCCAAAACAGTCTTTTCTTGCCCTCTTTTTTTTGTTATTTTTTTGCAGAGATGTAGGGGAAAGTTTCGTAGAGCAATGACAGGGAGAAAAAAAAATCCCAGATCCCTAAAGATTGTAAATATAGTAAATGATCCGTACTCAGACACAATTTCAGTATTGTATTGACTATGGACAGAGACTAAGAAATGGTCATGCAATAATAGATATATATTCCCAAAGGAAGTCTCCCTACCATTAAGTAAGCATTCAAGATGATTACACTACAAGGACAAACAAATCTTCATTGCCAGCAGAGTAACTGATAAAATATGTTTTACTAAAAAAGGAAATGTGCACTTTCAATAGACAGAATGTAAAATAATTTGTAAAACCACTACACTTTCAGGGCTGTTTTTAATTTTATTTTTTTTTTTAAGAATGTAAACAAATGATTGAAAATTAATTGTGGTATTGTAGACTATGAATTTGGAAGTTCTTTTTATTGATAAAAGTGAAAAATCAGCCCAATTAAGCATTGCAATATTTATGTCAAGTAATGTGATATTTTATTCACTGCACATTGCATTCAACCACTTTATCCACATAATTGTTCCCTTCCATTCAATGAAGATAATAGTTCTTAATTCACCTTAAAAATATAAAGTTAAGAAATATGTATGCAAACCTAACCTCAATTGTTTCTCTGTAAGCCAAACAATGACATCTTTTAATGAAGATGCTCCTTAATCGTGTTATTGTCTTCCAATTTTAAGCTCACCTGACTGAAGACAATTAGATGCACTGTGGCTTCCACTGAGCGTTAAGCTGGAACTGCCTTAATTTAGGCAAATCAAGGCTGATATTTTGCAAGTATCACCCTCTTCCTTCGTATAGTCATTCCGGTATTTACAAGATTCTTAACCTCCAAAACCACTGTATATCTGATGCATCTGAAATTATTCAAGCCAACGGGAGGAACTTCACTAACTTCAGTGAGCTCAAATCAGACTCCAGATAAGAACAGCAAGATCAATTTTTCCCCCCAAGAAAGCATTATTTCTTAATTCAGCAATATGGAAAAAATAATTAAAATTTAAATTAAAATGTAATACAGCATAGAAGTATGACAATATAATTATTTTTGTGTTTAAAATCTTACAGAAAAATAAATAGTTTTTTGGGATACTGTCTCTTTAAACAATTAATTCACCCTACTTGGTTTCAATATGCCACACTTTATTAACAGGCAGCTAGATCATTTCCCTCCTATAGCAAATCAATGGAAAATGTGTCATTGATTTCAGGTAGAAGCGAGGGATAGCAGGGAGTTGAGGCATAAAAGGGCAAAAAAGAGACTTAAACACATTTGTTTTATTGATTGCTGTTGATTATAACTGCAAACCCATTAACAACTTGATTATAGGAGAAGGGGCCTTGGTTTTATCCCTGTGTTGGACAGAAAAACAGAGAGCATGCACGCAAAAGTGAGAGTGTTGCAGAAATGAAACTGTGTTGCAGAAATTATATTTACTGAGTGATTGAAAGACTTAAACAGGAATTCTGTATATGTACATTTGCTTAAAGTAGTCCAGCTTTTTAAGTATAAGTACACCTTAATGCATTTCTACTCTTCAGTAGAAAGTTAATAAGCTGAATTGTTAATACTTCCTTAAACAGTACTATTAATTCTTTATAAAACAAAGTTGTTGTAACTTAATCCACACAAAGTTATATTTTGTTGTAGTTCGTATGATACAAATAGTTGTCTAATCCAAAGATTACAAAGCCTGGTACATTAACACATTAAATGATACATGTGCACTTTAATTATTTTTATTTCAGAAGTTAAAATATCATAGTAGATGGATCCAGAGCAGATACACAGAAAAAAGATTTGAAATCCCAAAATCAAGATTTCCATGGGGGTGGAAGGGAACAGAAAAAAAGTTTTTTTTTTTTCTGGTAAGAAGTCTTTAGGTAGTAGTAAAAATGTGGTGGCTGATAGATCAGAGATTAAAGTGAAGTGGAATGTTGGCAGAACTCTCAGTTGCAGTTGAGAGATGACTACCAGTAAGTTAGCAAAACAACTCATAAAAAGATATATTTCCTTTATCAGTATTGCCTAACATACATTTGTTCTGCATGAAGAATTACTAAAAGTATTATTGGATTTCAGTAGTTTAAACAGACAACTTGTCTATACCTGGTTAGATCTATACGGACCAGCAGAAATAAAAGGTTTAAGAGCAGAGGGCAGACACCTAACCTGAAGTCCTCATCTTAAAAAAACAGGATTCTGTGTCACAAAATGAGCTGCTAAACTTAGTGCAGGAGAATTCTTCTCCGCTTTTGCTTAGAAATGTAAGACAGGAAGGGGTCAAATACAACCTTACTGGCAAAAGTTGGGGGTGAAGGCCTTATAGTTCTTAAGCACTTGCTGTTCCAGCATTCAAACATCACCTGTCCTAGGCACGGCCACACAGTTGTACAGCTGTGCCCACTTATATCGAGCTGAGTCTATCCTGAGCAAATGTCAGTGGTTCTCTGAAACTGTGACAATGCAGGAGTAATGAAATCCAGAAGGTGTCATAGGAGTACCTAATCTTTCCCTGCACTCCACAAAGGACATATAGCAAAACCTCAAGTACAAAAGACCAGAACCTCCAAACTACATACACAGGAAGATAGTATGAATAATCCAGGCCATTGTCAAATATTCTGGATTATTCTCCTCTATAACTGAGGGAGACAACAGACAGCACTTCTTTGCAACATTCTGTTCTGTTGTAGCCTATATAGCATACATTCTACTGTGCCACGATACAGAGAATGATGGGGGGGGACCAGAAAAGCAAGAGTGACTTATTCGATTTGGCACAGCTAAGAAAATAAATTGGTATAAGGTAGGTTTGTGTTCCCATAAATTCTGAGGCTACCTGAAGGCATGTCAGCACAGCATCAACTTGAGCAGCTAAAAGTCTTCAAATTTACAGCATCCAATAATAATTCCCTAGGCACTGCTGTGGCAACTAGGAGTTCCTGGAGCACAGTCAGCTATTATCTATATACCTTCCTTTTCTGAGAAAACCAGAGGGGAGTCAATACAGGAACAAACTAATATGAAACAGCATCGCCAAATCACTATCCTGGCCCTAAACCCAAACAAACATATCGTTTCAGCAGTATCTTCCAGTCACCGTGTTATTCCAAATGACTTTTGCATTAAATAAAAACATTTCATCAGTCTGCCTTTGTGCAATATATTGCTAGTCCCCTACCTGAGCAGTTCTAAGGGTGCCAGCACAGAAATATATTCGACATCATATGTCAAAGGAAAGAATGAAGCACCAATGTGTTGTGCGCACATGATATGCACAGAAGCACCTGTGGTGCATGATTAGCATAATTTTGTGACATAGGTTGAACAACGAGGCAATTACAGCAACCATCCTGCATATCACAATCACCACTTCAGAAAACATTTTGTATACACAAACAGTCACGCTGTCTGGAAAAGAACTAACTCTCAGGAGAGATAAGAGCTGATTGATTGAAGTCTCTGCTGAGAGTATTTTAACCAAGCATGCTTTATTACAGCTTACTACGCTTTAGTTTGTGTTTACGAACATGCAACACTGAACATTCCTTGATAGACAATGATGATGCCACTGTCTGACACGACTATTACCATACTATGAGTTTATTAGCCTGTAAGCATTTTTCCATTACATTTTTTGGATCGTATTCAATTTTGATGCAACTCCAATGGTTTCACTAAGCAAGGAGATGAAAAAGAGCGTTCTGGAGTCTAGTGTTATATTAGCCCTATACTAAGTAAAAAAAAAACTTGAAAATGGGATGTTTTCTACTGCTGAAATCAATGATGGCAAATCATGCTATTTGTAAAATGTAATTTGAATTTAAAGTTATCTTAATTATCAAATTCACTTAAATTAATTATACTTTAAATCCACTTAATACTCTGTAATAAATGTTATATTTGTAATGGATAGGCTCAGCCCATTAAAACAATAACTTTTATGAGTGAGATGAGGCCAATTTAAAATAAAATTAATCTATGGGTGAAACAAGGATTGAATTCCAATAGTCTAATCTCAGACACGATACACACTTACTAAGGGCACCTCAATCAATATGTGCCATATCATTCTGCAGTACAAAATATACTGAATTAGAGAGACTTTTTATTCCTTTGCAATGGCCTCCAACCACTGGCTTTGGCCTTCTATAGAATAAGAACTGTTCTGTCAAGTGGTATTTTAACATAAAAAACACAAGACAGAACCTGATATCTCAAACCAGAAAAGTTCATTTTGGAAACAGTTATTTTTAATTTCAAAAAGTTCCAGTGAAAAATGACAGCCAGTTCCAGACCCCCATATAATTTGTGTCAACAGCTTCAAGTGAAGCTTGTATTTTCTAATATTTTTGCAGAGCACAGTGAACCTTCTGTTGCAATACACATAAGAAGAGACATTTTCAGGCTATTCTTGATATAGAAATTAATACTTGCTTTTTTCCTGGCAAATTTCCAAGCCCCTTGGGAAAATGCTAAAAGAAGTCAATGCATCATTCTTGCCAATTCATCAGTTCTTTCAAGACTGGCTCTATTGCAGACTTTAATAAATATTTCACATTTACAAATTAGCATTTTTACTACCTTGCTCTTCTCTGGAGTTAGCAGTCAGGTACTTCACCTGTTCTTATAGCCAGTATTGTATATAACAATATACATTAGAAACCTTATTTAAATGTTACAGTTGCAAAGTCAAACAGAATTAAGGCTGCCATATTGATTTAATTCAGTTTCTTACTGCATGTAAAAATCTTATAAAAATTAAAATAAGAGTCCACCATATAGCCAAGAAGACACCTCCACAATATAGGATTCCTGTTCTATACTTTCAGCACCAAAGAACATAATTTTTTATCCTGAACCCTTCTAGCTCACTCACCCTGATCTCTTGCTCATCTTCAGTCCTCTCTTTGAACAAAGTCATATTCCCCAAGGCTCCCAGAAGGCTTTTTTTTTTTTTCCTACTTGAAAATTTCAACCCAAAGCCCTTACCTAGATTTTGGTTAAGCCTTTTATTTCACAAAACCAAAGGAAACATTACTTTCATTCAGAGCAAACTGGTAGCACAGGATGATTGCTCGTATGAAATTCCATTGCCCATTTTTATCCTAAAACCAGAAATTAAGTGTTTGAAGAACCTCTCCAACCTTTGGAAAATGTTGAGTCACATTGTTTTTTTCATCTGATGGCTTTAAATATACATTTCTCCTTACAATGCTATAATGATCAGGTATAAGTATTTGGGGTGGGAGGGAAGATACTTTGTACTTCTGCAGCTGAACCTTATCCTCCACACATTAACATACACACAAAAATATTTATTATGCTAGAACAAGCATGACTCTTGTTTCTTACTGGTTAACATACTCAAGGGAGAAGCTGTTGAGCAGTCATTTCTGAATCTGCTGTTTAAATGACTTAAAATTAACTATGATTTTCTTGTTTCAAATGCTAATTTATTTAATGGTAAAGACTATATTATTGCTTGTCATATGCACAGAAAATACTGACCAATTTCTTCCTAGTCATTCTCTTTTCCGTTTGTCTTTCCTTTTGATCTTACTCATAGGTAAAAGCATTAATAGATAGTACGCATCATGCAAGGTATTTACACACCATAAATAGCAGCTTTATAACATGCATCTTGATTCCCATACAAGTACAAAGGAGAGGAAATTAAGAGTCAGCTTGAGTTCTCCTCTCTTATATATAGCCAATAATAAAGCTTAGTTAATAAAACACGACTATTATTACTGCATTGGACAGCTACAAATTATCCCAAACAGATCTGATTGAAGCTTTATAGAGGCACATGATCACAGTTCTCCAAGGAGCATCCAAATATTGTTCTGATGTCCTCCTTTAGTAGTTCTTATTTGGTTATTTAAAATGGGATTATTATAAACATTTCCATACAGCAAACACCCAAACACTAGGAAGAGAATCAAATTACAGCATACAATGTTCTACCTGTTCTGTACATCAGTGGAGTATCTGCCACTTCTTTGACTTTTTTTTTCTTTGTTCTTACAGTCCTTAAAAAGTCAGCAACAGGCATTTTTTCTGTCTATGCCAGAATCAACTGCTTCATATTAAATAGAAAGTGTTACCTGGACAGCAAAACTAGAGCTAGACTATATTTCTTGAGAATTCAGTTTAAACCTGCTTCCTTATGACAGGTTATCAGTAGTTCTTTTCCTTATTTGATGTGTTTATACTGTGTTCATTTAACACAGATTGTTAATCACAGGATCACAGAATCTTCATGGTTGGATATATCATAGAACATTTTTATTACTGAAGAATATTGCTGTAAAATTCAATAAATAAATAATTACAAGATATAGTTACAAGTCAGACACCTTCTTAAAAAAAAAACAAAACAAAACAAAAAACCCAAAGAAAAAACCCGCTATTTCACCCCTTTTACTCAAACACACACACTTTCTCTGTGCATTTTGAGGTCTATTTCTGAATTTCAATATTTTTACTATAGTAAGTGGTAAAGGTTGATCTCTACAAAAGAGATAGTGTGCATATTACTGTTGAAATATCTCATTGCTCCTTAAGTTACATTCATTAAATCGTGCATCTGTGTTAATGACAGGGGCCATTTCTAGAGAGCTTTGAAAACGCAAATGTAACTACACAGCTGAAACCATTGTCTGCATGTATCAATATTTTATATTTACATTAGATAGGAAAATGTGTTAAAAATTCTAGGATGGATTATCTGTTCATAACTCAGTTAGATATTAAAGTTGGCTTTGGAGAAAAAGAGGCATTTTCAGGGCATAGTTATAAACTGCCAGCACCAGATAATATTTACCTAAGAGATCTAAAAGAATTAAAAGATAACATGGTTGAAATAGCAGCAATCACATGTAATCTGTTAGGTAAAACAGCCTTGGTACCTGAGGACTGGGAATAGCAAATGTAATGCCAGTGTTTAAAAAAACCCTCTGCTATGACCTGAGAACATAAAGCCTGTAATCCTGATTTCTCTCCAGCCCATGGAAACTATAAAACAGAATAAAATAAGTGGATGGCTCGATAAAAATCCATCTACGTGCGATTAGTCAATTTGGCTTTTTTAAATTAAAGTCTCATTTTACCAACTTGATAGAGGTCTCTTCAAAGAGCATGTAGATAAAGTTGTTTTCCCAAAAGCTGTTGACCAAGTCCCTCACCAGAAGCTTTTAAGGAAATCAACAGTAATGGAATATAATGGTGGCTGTGCCTGGTGAGTTCAGCTGTTGGTAGAGTTTGAGCCACTGCCACTCACCTTTGCTGTGCGAGTCTTCCCCAGCACCGAGCTCCAGCACCCACGGGGGACAGTGCCCAGGGCATGGAATGGGCCTCAGTCCAGTTGGAGCTCCAGGGGAAGGTGGCTACTGTCCTGGTCTGGGATGATACAGAGGGCCTGGGGCTTTTTCCTGTGGTAGAGGATCAGCAATGGCCTCTCTGATAAGAGCTGCACTACACTTGAGATGCTAAGCTGCCCAATGAAGTTGCTGAAGAGATGAGCAGGCTACGCACCATGAAGGAAACTGAAGAGATTTACAAAGTCCTTACAGAAAATTTGCAGAGGCAAGACACGGAGCCACAAATTAAGCAAGCAAGCAAAGAAGGAAGAAAATGGAAGAAAAGGCAGACAGCTGGAGACCTTGGCCACACAGGTAGTGCAAGGTAGCTGTCAAGGTGGGGAAGGCTGGAAGCTTGTGACTTCTGGCAACAGCAGGAAGGTTCCTGCTCCATCTGCAAATCTGCAACTACAGAATAGGTTAAGTGCCCTGACCACTGGTGCGGACGAAAAAGACATGTCAGGGGATGCATCAGAGCCAGCCAATGCTGACAAACCTCACGTCATGAAACAGAAAAGGTGAGCAGGCTCCCTCTTGCAGAGGGTATAGAAGTACCAATCTGCTACCAGATCTGAAGTCTGGGGAGAGTTGTCGGTTAAGGTCAAGTTCTATGAAGACTCTTGCAGTACTTCTGCAAGGCTTGTCAGCCTGTTGGACCTCTTGCTTATCACAGGCACTGATCATATTTCAGGGGTAATCTGAAGCATATCAAGAGAATCTACAGAGCTCTATGCTGAAAAGATGTGGGGCCAGGTGGTGTTCTCTTTAAACCTCCCTCTGAGGCAGGAAAGGCTCAAGCAGAGATGGACTGATCCAACTGATCAACACCTGGCTATGTGGTTGGTGTTGCAGGCAGGGCTTTGGTTTTTTTGTGACTGTGGGATCTTCTCTGAGGAAGAAGGGTTACTGAGCAGGGATGGGTTATATCTGAAAAAATGAAACAGTCAAGAGGTAAACCGCATCCTGGGGTGCATCAGACACAGTGTAACCAACTGTTCAAGAGAGTTGATTAGCCCACTGTATTCAGTGTTGGTGTGGAAAAGCAGGACAATTTGGCCCATCTCAAATACCTGTACAACAATACAGGTAACGTGGGAAATACACGAGGAATGAGAAGTTCAGGTACTACTGCAGAGTTCAATGGGACTAAAGAGACATGGTAGGAGAACTCATGACTGGGGTACTGCAATGTTGGCATACCGACTACTTGTGAAAGATAAGGTAGGTATGTATGGAGGAATGTTTGTACTTTATAAAAAGGAGAGACCTGAATGCATGTAGCTTTGCTTTGGGATGAAGCAGTTGATGAGAGGTGGGTGAGGCTTTGAGAACAGACCAGCACAGTTGCTATGATAGTAAATACCTGCAACAGGCATCCTGATCAAGAAAAGAAAGAAGATCAAGCCTACTATGGATAGCTGGAGAAAGCCTCACAGTCACAGACTTTAATACTCGTAAGTGACTTTTAACTACCATGATATCTGCTGGAAGGGCAATATGACTGGGTGCAAGCAATCCCAGAAGATTTTGGAGTGTATTGAAGACAACTTGATGCAGAAAATCAATGAACTGACCAGGGGAGAGGCTTTGTTGGACCTGCTAACCACAAAGAAGGAAGAATTGATTGAAGATGTGAAGGTGAAATGGCAACCTAGGCTGCAACCATGAGACTCTGGAATTTAAGATCCTGAGAGGAGTGAGCAAGACAAAAGAACAGAATTACAACCCTGGACATCAAAAGAGCAGATTTTGGCCTCTTCAGGGGCCTGTTTGTTAGAATCTTGTGGGACACTGTCCCAGAAGGCAAAGGACCCAGGACACCTGGCTAGTCTTCAAGGACAACCTCTTCAGAGCACAAGAACAATCTATTTTAATGCACTGAAAGTTGAACAAGCATGACTGAGGACCAGAGTGGATAAAAATGGAATTCCTGACTGAGCTCAAACACAAAAAGAAGGTGGAATTAGGAACAGGCTGCTTGGGAGGAATACAGTGCAATGTAGGAATGGAGCCACCGAAGCTCAGCTGTAGTTCAAATTAGCAAGGGAGGTGGAAGGCAGTAAAAAAGATTTCTATAAATACATTGATATCAAAAGGGTCCATTGCTGACACCAAACTGCGGACAGCGATCAATATGTTGGGGGGCAGAGCTGCGATTCAGAAAGACCTCAGTAGGCTGGAGAAATAAGTCGATGGGAGCCTTGTGGAGTTCAACAAAAGCAAGTGTTTACAAATGGAATAACCTCTTGTCATGGTGCAGGCTGGTGGTAGACTCAAGGAGGTAGCTTTGCAGAAAAGGACATAGGCGTTCCGGTGGACAAGCTGAACATGAGTCAACAGTGCACTCTGTGCACTGTATTCTGGCCAAATGTATTCTGGATTGTATTGGCATGAGTGTCAACAGGTCCAGGAAAATAAAACTTCACATTTATTTGGCACTTGTAAGACCACATCTGGGATGCTGCACCCACTTTTGGTCTTCTCAAAACAAGAAGGACATGGATTGGCAGAGGGCCACCAACATGGTCAAGGAGCTGGATCACATGAGATACCAGGGGAGACTTCAGCTCAGAGGAAAGAAGGCTCAGGGAAGACACTACTGTTGTTTACAGCTACCTGATCAGAGGATACAGAGGTAATGGAATTGGACTCTTCTCAGGGGTGCATGGTAATAGGTCAAGAGGCTATGGACAGAAGTTGAACCTTACAAAGCTTTTATGCACAAAGGAAAAAAAATATATTGCTGTAAAGATGGTTAAATATTGGCACAGATTGCCTGGAGAGGCTGTGGTGTCTCCATCCTTGTAGGTATTCAAGACTCCATTGGATGTTACCCTGAGCAACCCAGTCTAATTAAACCTGCTTTGAGCAGGTAGTTGAATGAGGTGGCTTCTGGAGGACCCTACCAACCTAAATTACAGTTACGTTTTTCAGTGTCTTCATGAATACATACCTTGAAAAGGGTATAGGCTGTGAAGGATGAAGGATTGTTCATGTTATAAAGTTACTAAGAATAATAAGGTCAAGGTTCTATTGTGATGACCTGCAAAAGTATTTTATGAGTGGTTTGCTAACAAAATAAATGGTGGAATTTAATGTAACCAAATATAAATTGGTTCATATTGTGGAAAAAAGAATTCTAAATTAATAGCTAGGACCATAGGTTTTGATACAGTTGTTACTAATTTAGGATATTAGGCTTATGACATCTAGTTCCATAAAAATATCAGATCAATAAGTAATATAAATCAAAAATACATACCAAATGCTAGAATTTATTAGGAAAGAATCAAAAAAATGATGCATAGAGCCTTAAAGAACACTGTTCACCATTTCAAAACTCATGAATCACACATATACTGTATATTTAGTCCTGTGTGCAGTTCTGGTCGCTCCTACCCAAAGAGGAAAACAACAAACTAACCCAACTAAAGAAACCAAACCAAACCAACAAAACAGAGATTT